>NIPM01000991.1:0-33722 GCA_002738285.1 Holacanthella duospinosa | reverse complement strand
GATATTATTAATATATTATTAAAGGCGTAATTAAACAAAGTTCGAGTGTCTCTTTGTGCGGAACGCCCTAATAATACATAATATTGAGTACAGAAACAACTAATGCATTTTATGTTACCTAAATATTTTATATAGTCGTTTGAAGTATCATATAAAATTTTATAGAAATTCTTATGAGTAAGACGCTTTAGCATCGAAAAATACATGCTCAAAGATGTAAATAAATTATTATGCAACTTACAGCACTTTAAACCCCACGAAATAAAATCAATGTTTTAATAATTTTGTCTTTAACCTTAAAAGTCATTATTTTAAATGTGCTCGTCACATTATCTAATGTTGACATAAGTTTGTTTAACAATTCAAATCCTAAACAGTCACAAACATCAACAAACGACAAACTACTATTTAATTCAACCTTAATCTTAATTTTAATAATAGTAAACTTTATCTTATTGCAACAAATAAGTCAGTGCTATTTAATTTTGTCACAAATGACGTTTTTTGATGGAATTTCCCGATATCTCTGATTATATTAATATCAGATATTTATAGTAGAGTACAAATATATGAAAATAAGAATGATTTTATATGCTCTTTGATTTTATACCATGGTTTATACTTATAGCTATCATAATATTATCTAGTCAACATGAAATTACTGAAACATTTTTCGACTCGAATCTTCTTAAATATTGTCTATTTTGATTTTCAAATTTTAGCTTCAACACCTTAGCATTAAGCATGGTTCTAATCGATGCCTGATAATGTGATTTGTCCAAATCTTTTTACGCGGAACATTCTGGATATTTTCAGGCAGTTCATATGCAATCATATCGAAGACAGATTATCTATTGCATTTTACTAATATGTACTTCTCATTGATTATTAAAAATGAGAAATTGTATGCTTGATCAAAAATAAACCATTAAAGATGGATTTTATAAAGATCGATAAAGAGTACGTTTATAAAAACAATCAAATCTAAATGATAAAAAGAATGATAATACATCATCTATATCTTGTTCGCTATCGAAATCAATTTCTAAATCTTCTTCGCCAGCTTGATTCTCCTTAATTTCGGCTATAAACATATTAAAAAGAAAATTTGATACTAGAATCAGGAAGTTCACCGTACGATTTCAACGACCTAGCTTCATCAGGATTATATTTGAGTATAACATCCGCTTTTTCATCTTGAAAATCACGCAAACTTAACAAGATAATATCGCCAACATTAATCCATACTTTCTTTCTCATTTTACCTCTAATATGAGCCAGTCTTGTAACTCCGTCAAAACATTTGGCACTTACTCTTCCATTACCCAACATGCTTAATACTTGTGCATATTCTTTTTAATTAAAAAATATTGGTGTAGGAAAATTACCTTGGCCTTCTTCTTTAAATGCTAATTCTCGTTTATTATCTTCGCTTTCGTTCTTTCCTCTTCTTCTGTTTTTTCCTCCCTAAGTTTAGTTAGGTTTTTAGAGACTTACTTTTCCTTTATTTTTTGGCATTTCAAGCTTTTATCAAATTTTCATTTCGCCATTTACGTTGATGTGAATTAAGCATTTGCTCACAGTAGTGTAAACTTTTGATGTTTCATTCAAATACAATGACATTTTATACCTTTTTTTTAAAGAAATTGCATGTCCACCAAATTAGGTCGTACATAAGAAGTGATGTTTAAAGTCTTCAAATAGTCGCTTTTGTAGATTTATTTTCCTAATTAACTTTTTATTTTGGTCAACTTTATCAGATAATCATTAAATATTGGTCCAGTATCAGCCTCTCTCCCTCTAACCCCTCTAACCGAAATATGAAATTGTAATGACGTGGAAAAAGAACATAAAATGTGGCTAACAGATGGTCAAAGTATTTCAATATAAAAACAATAAATTATAGAAATTGGAGTCGGATTATTATGTTTTGGATTATTCTTTATGTTTCTGGGCATAATGTTATTTCTAGATCCTGGTTTAATTGCTATTGGAAATGTATTCTCCCAATTTCTTACTTTTAGATTTTGTTTGTGGCAGGTATTGGACTTGTAGCTGGTCAACAACGAGTTTTATCTTTTTTTAAACAAAAAAGTAAAATAAGAGGAACGGTTGCTTTCGGGATAGGGTTATTTTTGATACTTATTAAATGGCCTCTATTTGGCTTAATCATGGAGGCTTTTGGTTTCATTAATCTCTTTGGGTACCCTCGACATTTTAAGTAATCTATTTTTAGGGATTTTTTTCCGGTTGTTATATCGTTTTTAAGGAGTATTCCATTTGTTGGTAATCTTTTGAAATTTCCTATTATCGATAAAGTATTCTTGTGCTTTTGATTTTCTTTAGATAATTGATAAAATTGCAGGCTCTTCTCCTGTTTAATAAATAATTTTTACAACAGCTTTAACAAGATGTGTCCTTATTTATCTACAATTATTGTCAATTCACATTTACGCTTTCTATTAGGGCGTTCCGCACAAAGAGACACTCGAACTTTGTTTAATTACGCCTTTAATAATATATTAATAATATCAAGTCTTTTAAATTAATTCATATATACTACAAGCTTTATTTATAAATAATTATATTTTGAATATTATCATGAATAGCTTGAAAAAATTAAAAGATTCAATTTCAGATAAAGAACAGCGGATTTTCATCAAATTTGATATAATTCTGGGACACAGTTCTGGGATAATCCATAAAGAATTAGTTGAATCAGTTGGAAATAGTGCCTATAAACTAAATACAGTCAAACGTTTAGTTACTAAGCTTAAGAGAGGCTACAATGTGGTCGAAGATAGCCGAGGAGGCGATACAAGTGATATCTCGAAAAAAGAAAATGTAATAGATAAAATTAAAGAATTGTTGGCCCAAACTAGAACATGGTCTTGCCTCGAACTTTCTATGCGGGTGAATTGTAGTAAAACAACAGTATTTCTATATTTAACAGAAGATTTACAAATGAAAAGATTATTAAGTAAATGGGTACCTCAATTTCTCATGGATGAACAAAGAGAACATAAAGTGTTAGCATGCAAAAACAATATGCATCTCTTATCTAGACAAAATAACTTAACTAATCGAATTTTGGCAATAGATGAAACTTGGGTGTCTTTATACATGCAACCCCAACGTGACTAGATTCGATCTTGGAGAAATAAAAATGAAAACCCACCTGAATTTGTACTTCAATCTAAATATGAAAGAAGGAGAATGCTAATATTAGCAATGGATTTTCAAAGTGTTGCTTATTGGAAGCTCTGTGCACCTAAAGAGACAGTAATTGCAGAAGTCTATAAAGACTTCCTAATCGAATTATTAAACAAATGGTTACCTGATAATAAATTCAAGGTGCCTATAATATTACATGATAATGCTAAGCCGCATAACTCAAGTCTTATAAAGCAGTATTTTATTGATGAAAATATTCGGGTTTGGGATCATTCTCCCTATAGCCCACCTGATTTCAATTGTTTTGGGCAATTAAAGAGAAAGCTAAAGGAAAATATTTATGATGATTGGCATGAACTAGAAATTGAGCTAGAAAGTGCAATTCAGGAGCTTAATGCTAAAGGTTTTATGAATGGTATCCAGAAGTTACCCGAAAGATGGAGAAGTGTAATAGATGCAGAAGGTTCGTATCTATAAACATACTAATTTTCAACTTTATATCTTTTATAGTAAATTTTTTATTTAATTTTTTTCGAGTGTCTCTTTGCTCGGAACGCCCTAATATATGAAACAAAGTTATACTTGATCGATAATTTCTGGTATATAACAGACCTTTTCTTAATCTGAATGAATGGTTTAGTCAAAATACACAATTTTCGGTATTAATTGATCATTTATAAGGGCATGTCTCATGTCTAAAGCATCCAATATAAGTTTATCAATAAAGCTTACATAGTTTCACATTGATTTACAAGTTATTTTTGTCCTTTCTGTCAATGTCTCCTAATTTTTGAAGTATATTATCAGGCGAATAATCTTTATCGGGATCTACTTTGATACAATTAGCTTTTAAATCATGGCTTTTGGACTCTTTAAGATTAGACCGAAGTAATTCTAATGGATTAAGAATATTATTTGTATTTAATCGCAATAAAATGGTGAATTCAAATTCTTTTTCAAACATATCGTCAATATCCGAAAAACATGGACCGTCATCTACTACTATTACTACAGAAGATTAATAAATAGTGAATTTTTCAGACAAATTTTGATCATTTCTTTGCTTTTTAAAATGTCAAATTCACTTCTACCAATTTTATGACGTAAAAATTCTTTATCAGCTATACAATAATCTTGTGTACATTAATATCCTGGCTATCTCTGTATCCCATTTTATTTTTAAGTAATTTTTTCAATATTTTCAGATAGTTTCATTAAAATAAAGCATAATAAAATATTCTTTAAATTTTTGAAACAAAAGCATAATACTTTTTCATTGTTGGTTCATCAGGTTTGATGGTGTAAAAAGCCTTTCAAATTCTTATATATCTCAAGAAGAGATATATCTAAACCCTGTTTCTCTTTGACTTTTCCGCTCAATTCTTTCAATATTATATAAGTATCCTTATCTAAACATACTTCCATATATATGTTCATCAATTATTTTACAATTCCTAGAGCCACCATGTTTCTTTGGTATTAAACATTGAGTAGGTATCCAATTATAGACAATAGTTTTTGATATTCCATGTTCCCTTGAAAAACCTGTCCAATCTTTATTTTAGATATATATTTCCAGTATTTCTCTTTTGATTTCGGTTATATATTTTGGTTTTGTTAACTTGACATTTGAAAATTATTAACTTTGAAAGGAAAAGATATCTGGAAAGAAAGAGAAATTAATTTGAAATCAAAATGGTCCATGAGAAGTTAAAGCTATTTAGAAATATTTTAAAGTGTCAAAAAGATGGAAATAAAAGAAAGGAAGTTCATATTGAGAGTTTGGTATCTTATTTTTCATCCAAATTTGACTCAAATAATCGAACTTGGTATTTAATATCTAATTACGTTTTGGAAACTTATTGGGTAACAAGTAAAATGAATTGAAAAAACTTAAGGAAATGAAAAACTCTAAAGCTTGTGGAAAATCAAGAATATCTATTATATTAGTATAGTATGGCTCTAATTCTTACATCTCATTTCTAGTAAAATTCTTTAATCTTTGCATCAAGTCTCAAAAAAATCTAATAAGTTGGACCACAGCTCTACTTTTTCCTATTTTCAAAAAAGAGTCTACAAAATTGACAGAAAATTATCATTCTATTGCTTTATGTAAAGATCTGAGAAAGCTGTACGAGAAAATTCTATTGGATAAATTGAAATGTTTTGATTCTAATGTACACCCTGTATAAAAAGTTTTGACATGTTTTTTAGTAATGATTATTTAATATAAAATAAGTAGATAAAAAATATTTATAAAAAATTCAAAGATAGTGTGTTTTGTACATCAATACTTGGTGAATCAACCTTTATTATTTATCACCTGTTTTATTCTGTTTTTAAAGCTCTCTGATAATTTTTTTTATAAATCAATAGAAAATGAATTCCACCTTTTATCCAATCTAGCTTTTAATTCATCTATGGTGGTACGAATGGGCTCTTTTTATATATAATCTTTGAGAAGAGTCCAAAGATTTTCAATTGGGTTTAAGTCTGGATTGTTGTCAGGCTTGACTCCTACACCCCATACATTTTTATAATGGGTGTTTAAAATTTTCATTGTAGATTTTGAACGGTGAGCAGGGGCTCCATCTTGTTGGAAAGTGAGGTGTTTTTTGCATTTAAATAAAGCACTATTAGTTGCTTCAAAATATACAGGTAGTATCTTTTCTTGGTAGTATTCCGGTTTATTTTCTCTTTATTTTCAATAAAATGCAATCTAGACACACCAAACCCAGAAAAGCCACCTGCCACCATAATTCTTTTTGGGAATTTCTGCTTCTCTATTATAGGTACTTGAGATCTGTTTTCTGGTCTATATCGACAATTTTGAGGATTATATTTTGGACTTATTTCGATTATTGATTCGTCCGTAAAAAATATATGTGATCTTGTTTTTTTCCTCTTGGTCTAGAGGTCAAATAAGCATTTTTTTTCAAGCATTTTGGCGAATTCTAATCTATCTTTTCTATTTTTATCACTCAGGTTTGGTTTTAAACTACTTTTATAACCATTTCTCCCCCATTTTGTAGTTTTTGAATAATTCTGTATAGTACAATGGCAAATTTTTCTACCAAATTTAATATTTCTTTTAGAACCATTTAAGATATTTACCACTTTTCTTAAAGAACCCCCATTTTTCTATAAATATTCTTCTTTATATCCTTTTTATCTAAAGAAGTGAGTTTCTTGGGTCTTCCAGACCGATTTTTATCTTCAATTGTTTTCTTGTTTTTCCACATATTAACTGTTGATAAGCTAACATTAGTCTTCTCTGAAATTTGTTTCAGAGTGTATCCTTCTTTATAAAGAATATATATTTTTTATCTAATATATTCCCGAGGAAGATTAATATTTGAGATCATTATAAGAAAAATTTTATTACAAAAACATTTACACTAGGGAGCAATGAAGAAGGAAAAAGATTAACTTTCTATTATTAATTAAAATTATGATAAAATACATCTATATTTTAAAAAACATGTTATTATATTTTATAAAGTAGTCAATTTTAAATAATTAGAGAATAAAAGTTTCATTATTTAATGTATTTATTAATATAAAAATTAACTATAAATATTAGGTGATGAAATTAACAGAGCAAAAATGAAGAAAAAGTTTAAAAGTTATTGATTTAAGTATCAAAATAATCTTGAAATTTAAAACTAATAGCTAGTTGGACCACCTTTAGCCTTAATCACTTCAATACATCTATTTCTCATCGAAGAAACAAGATTTTTCGTCACTTCCGGTTGAAATCTTTTCCATGCTTCTTCAAGGTTATTCTTTAACTCTTTTTTGCACGAAATTTTATATTTTCTAATGTCTCTCTATGTGATCTCCATAAATTCTCGATTGGATTGAGATTTGGGCTTTGTGCTAGCCAGTCGAGCACTTCTACCTTTATTTTTTGCAAAAAATCACCTATTCTTTTAGCTTTATGCTTCGTGTCATTATCATGTTGGAAAATGAATCGCTGGCCCAATCTCAATTTAAGCGGAATCTTTTATATTATTTTTTAGAATGTCTCTGTAGATATATTGGTCCATGTTTCCTTCAATAAAGTCGAATGTTCCAACTCCTTCAGAGCTAAAACAACCCCAAATTTTGACATTTCCACCGTTATGTTTTACAGTGGGATTTAAATTCTTCAATTTTAGGCCTTCATTTTTCTTCCTCCAAACTCTAACCCTTCCATCATCACCAAAGACATTGAATCTTGACTCATCAGTCCATAATACTTTATCCCAAAATTCTTCATCCTTATCTACATGTCATTTTGAAAATTCAAGCCTTGCCTTTCGATTTTTGGCGGAAATAAAGGGTTTTCTTTTCGCTCTAAAATTCTTTAACCCTTCCTTTTTTAAGATTCTAGCAATGGTAAATGTACTTACCTTCTTCCCAGTTGTCTCCAAAGCAATTTTTGCTAAGGTTGGACCACTTAATTTTGGGGGTTTTTTCTGCATTTCTCTTTATATTCTTCTTCACATGTGCTAAAAATATCAGTTTTCTACCCCCTCCACCAAGATTTTCCACTATTCCATCACTTTTATATTTATTAATTATATTCCACACAGTCTTATAGGGCATTTTGACTATCTCTGAGACATTTTTGATTGATCTATTCTCACACTGGTTTCCTTTCCATATATTGATAATCATATTTCTTTCTTCAATAGTTGTTTCCTTTCTCATATAAATAATTTATTTAAAATTTATTTATTATTAATATAATATAATTATTTTCTAGAAAATTCTAGATATTTTGATAAAATTCATTCAAAAACTGGAAATTCCTTTAATTTTGCACAGGTAAAAATTTGGAGGATTTGAAAAAATAAATAAATAGAGATATTTAATTTGTAAATTTTTAAATAAATTTATTAGAAATTAAGGTCCTTATTACCACTTTAGTTTTGTATAAACTTTATTTAGAAAAGTTAATTAAATTTGGAGTTAATTTAATTCTAAATTCGTAATTATTTTGTTTCCTTCTTTAATGCTCCCTAGTGTATATATAATTAAATACACCCTTTTAAATTTTTTCTCAGCCATCATGTCAAAACTTTTTATACACCCTGTATATTATAATCAGTTCAAATTCATGGAGAATAAATCTATGCTGAATTCATGCGCTACTCTTGATTATTTACTTGGTACAGAAAAGACCAAGAAGAAATGCGAAAGATCAAATTCTATTTTATTTATGGATATAAAATCAACCTATGATAGAGTAATATAATGCTTTTATGGCCAAAATTAAAAATATATACCCTGGATATAGTTAACATTTTGGTCTATCTATTTGACTTTAACTTGATGCAGATTATCTATAAGAACAACCTTAGTGAAAAGTTTTACTTAAATTCTGAACTCCTTCAAGGAAGTTCATTATTTTCGCTGCTCTTCTCTATTTATATTAATGACCTAGGGCATGAAATAAATAATGCCTTTTTGGATTTGACTTGACTAAATGGAATTAAATACAAAAGTGATCTACTGATGTTTGCTGTCGACCTAGCTATTGCTGCTAAAAATGATTCCGATTTATCCAAGATTGTATCCATTTTATAAGAACACTCTGATAAGAATGACTATAAATTTAACCCAATATTAGGTTGTTGCATATGTTTCGGGTCATTTTATAAGGAAAAGCTAGGATTATCATATCTCAAATAACAAGCTTCTTTTTATAGTAAAAATACACCAACTTACAATCACTTTAAGTTTGTACATATAATGACAAATTATATTATTTATTAGAATGGATTACGAAAAAATAGTAATTAGAGCCTATATTCGACACTATTGGAAAAGCGGATTAAGTGCACCAAACAGTGAAAAAATAAATGATATTGAAGGCCAAGGTACTAAGGCAATAAGTTGGTTCAATCGATTCAATAAAGGTGATACGGACTAGCGATTTATAATTTTAAGAAGAAATCTATTGAACTCCTTGATAAGGTTCAGCACCACTTTTTGACGTCTTTGCTTGGTTTATCAATTTACACAAAAATGTGATAAAATCATAACTAAATGTAGAAGACGTATCCTTTAGAATAAAAATACTACAAATTAAGAATATGATTATACTAAAAACTTATGAAGAAACTGGCGATCATAATGTTATATATAACTATGCACAAGACTATTGGTTTAATTTCAAAGATGAAACAATCGTGAACAGGACTAAGAATAGCACACTCGTGAAAATAAAAAGTAGAATCTATAAATACACTGGGATCGACTTAATGAAATTTTTAACTGTAAATATATAAAATTAAAAAGATTCTTGCATATGAAAAACCTTTATTCTGATATAAAGTCTCCGGTCATTAAAGACTCTTCTGATGATATACTGACTAAAAAATATAAATATGTATCGATATTTGGAAAAGGTTCACAGATTTTTACAATCGAGATAGCTCTTAAGAAATTCCCTGAAGTAGAAAAGATTTGAAAGATCCTACAAGATCATACTTTAATCATATTGGGCAATGTAGAATATCTGAAGAATGCTATGATAATTTTATATAACTTAAAGGCGTTTCTTTGATGGATTGGAACGAAATCGAGGACAAGCCAAATACATAAACATCATCATGTTGGAAGTTTATAAGACTTTCGACATGTATGTATAATTAAATTTTTTCTGTGGTAAAGTCATTAATTTGATAACTCCTGTTTTTCATTAAATTTTATTAAAAAATTATCAACTTGAATGGGAACTTGTCTTTTTATATTAATTTGGAATTGATCTGTCTTTATTTTTGTTTATCAATTGATGGGATGCAAGTTTATTATATTAATTTGTGATCAATTTATTACACTTTATATATAAACGATTTATTACAGGAAATTCTGGAGCCCATTAATTCTATATGGCACTTTATTCAGAATAGTCCCTTTTTGATTCTCTTCTTAATTCAACCAAATTTTTAATGATTATTCTCCAACCAATTATTTAATAAAAGGACTACTCTGAACGAAAATAAAGTACCATATATGGAAACGACCCTCCTTTTTCCAAGTTTAGCTAAGTATTTTATCACACCCACATAATACTGGTTTATACTTATTAAAAATTTGTAGGCGCTTAAAGGTATGACTGTAAATTTTATTCAATAAAGACAGATTTAGATAGTTATATGATTAAATCGATGGATTCAAAATCTCTATTTATAGAAAAAGCTTGGAAATAAACACACCCCTAATCGCACATAAAAGGTTGAAAAATAGAGTAAAATCCTAAAATTATATTTTGATAAATGCACGTAAGAACCAATTGATATTTATTTGTAGGGATACAATTTTAATGAAAGAGAAATATCGCAATTTAAATACACGTTCCAAATGATTGATGCCGATGGTGATGGTAAAATCAGTAGCAAGGATTTGGAAGAACTGAACAAGAAATTAGATTTAGGTATTACTGGCTTCAGTATTCCAGGTTCTATCAATTTTGAAGAATTGTTATCTCACTTATCTAAGAAGAACGTCAATGAATTAGAAGAGGCGGAAAAGGCTCATAAAATTAGTTATAAGCTTTTTGATCCTAATGATACTGGTGTCATCGAATCTTCTGATATTCACAATGTGTTAGGTAAAGTCAATGATGATATGCCTCAAGATGAAGTGACTGAAATTATCACTTATGGTGATGTTGAAGGTAAGAACAAGTTGTGTTATGAAGAATTTGTTAAGCTTGTGGTATATTTATTTTATTGTTTATTTTTTATTTAGTCTGAGAATATTTTATAATCTTTTTTATTAAATCTTTTACTTTTTACAATTTATAAATTCTTCTCAAGAGAATCACTTGGCATTTCTCATTTACTCTTACTCATAGAGACTAGATTTTGATAAAATCGATAATAATATTTATTATATCAAAGTTACAATATTCTTGGGTGTAATTAGGAGTTGTCATGTTATAATCGAACTGTTGCAAGCAAGATGACGTATATCCAAAACAATATTTAATACAGTATTTTATATCGAAGAATAATAATTTATCAAAAAGGTTTGTGTAAAATGTATTTACGCTCAACTTGAAAATCCTGTTCTCTACAAATAGGAACATATTCTTATATATCAATCTTATAATATAAATAGAAATTTGTATTTTGTGTGATTAGAATGTATATTATACATCATTTCAACAAAAACTTTTTTCTTTTTAAAAAGTCGTTAAGACACAAGAACAATTCTTGTGTAGATAAACTCAAAAGAAATACAAACAATATTTAAGTGATTTTATTTTAAAATAGGTTTTTTATTGAAGGGAGTACATTTTCTTGTTTACAGCTAGTGTTTAGAGGAGGCAAAACCATAGAAGGATATATATTACTTAATTCCGGAGATTGTGAACAAGAAGTGTCATCTTCACTATCAAAAGCATGTACATTACCCATAAAACCACTACTGTTATCCATATTGCAAGAATCTTGATAATAACCAGGAGTTAAAAACCGAATGTCTTGCTCATTGATAGGAACATTAGTCAATTGTGCATGTCTCGTTAATAGATTGAGCGAGAATAACTGCAGTTGTTTCAGATAAGTAACAGAATTGGTTAGAATAGTACCTTTATTCAGTTTAGAATGACAATGCTCGAAATAGTATCTAGGAACCAAATTCCCCAAATCTTTAATGGAAGTATTGATTTGAGTCCTACGTTTCTTTTCTACTTTGTTGTGGTCAATTTTTCTTTTGTTTTGCTTCTCAATTGTCCTATCTCTTGTCATTTAATTCTGCTTAGAGTTTGTATCGTTTATATACTTATTTTTGTAATCTTATCAGCTTGGTCATTCTGACTCTCCCCATAAAGTGATTATTAAAAATACCGCTATTGAACAAATAGGAATAAATTAATTCAGAGAAAAAATACAATAAAACTATTTAATTTTTCTAATATCATCATCTAGGAGTAGGTTTTATTTGATTCGAATTGTATTTAATTTTATCTTATCTTGTGAACGATTAGATTTCGTAGTAAAAGAAATCATGGATTGCTGACATTACGTCGGATCTAAAAGGTACTTATCTCATTAAATAAAGTACTGTTTGTTTTTAGAAATTGTGATTTAATTCTTCTATGCTTTGCCCCTTTATTGCTAAAACTATTGTGATTTATCATCACATGACTTTGGCCTGATTTTGCTTGGTTTTATTAGGTTTTGTTCGAATTGCAAACATAAACGATCTTCGATTTGGATGACTTATTTTACGTCATACATGGCCACTAAATCCTGGCAAAATCTACTCAACATTTGTTTTTTCTGAACCTTGGGCGTGCATTAGACTCTATAGCTAAAATAAGATTAGATTTGGAAACAAAAGTTTAATAAAAACCAGCTTAAATACAATTATAGGTAGATTGTTAATTAAAATGTGAAAATGTATGAATTTTCCATAAAATATCTGGTTAAATTTATCATTCTTATCTGATATCCATTTATAAACTTGTAAGTGAGCTCATCAATTACTTGATTTTAATCTTAGGAAGAAAATATGATTTATTAAGACTATAATTTTATATTCGTTTACATAGATTACTTTTCAATTTTGATGTTTTTTTTGCAACAAGAATCCAAACGATTATTTTACATACATTTTCTACAATTTCGATCTATCTACCCTGACTGAAAATAATGGAATTTATATTGATACTAAAAAAAGCAATATATTTGTTTAAAATTTTAATTAAAACAATATGCCAAATTTTCATTTTTTTCAACTATTTTTATATTGTAAAGCTTTCAAAGTTTATCGAAAGGTTTTGATTTCTGTTCTTTCTTAGAACAAGAAACAGCACCTTCAATATGCTTTATATTTTCCTTTATATTTGAATATATTTCATTCAAATTTGCTTCTTTTTATTTTTCCATTCCTCGACAAAAATTTTTCAAGTTATCTGATCTAACTTTTGTGACACCATCTTTATTTAGTAAAATATTACCGATAATAAGAGAGTTGCAGGAAGCTATAATAAAATACTTCATGTTCATAAAGTTATTTACATTTTTGGCATTTAAATAGGCCAAAAATACATATCAATGTGATCATCTTATTATATTTGATCATTGAGGGTTTATTATTATATTAGCAATATTAATTCGATTAAATATACATTATTACTAGTGCCGGTCACGAATTTTGCGCCAAGTTAGAGTTAATTGATATTTTAAATATTGTGGCTAATTTAGATAAAAATACCAATATCAGTGGCTAAATTATTAATATAAATATCAATTTATTTTGTTTTAATATTAGTATATACACTTTATTATTATGAATTAGAGGCTAATAGAACGAGGTGCAATAATTAAATTTCATAAAAATGGTTTGAAAAATAATCAGATATTAAAAGCGTTAAATATCAAGAGAAATAGTAGAGATAGAGTAAGAAGAACTATTGAAAGATATAAAGAAACTGGAAATAGTTAGCTTTGGGAGTCTGACGTCAAAATAAATTTAAATTTTGAAAGTTTCGTAATTTTAATTTTAAGTCGTAAAAACTCATTTATATCATGATTTTGAAAGAACTCTTCCAGATTTTACGAGAAAAAAACATCAACTATCGATTACTGTATACAGATGGGACTCATCAGGGATGAATGGGAATGTCCGAAATGTCATAACCTGATGACTCAATCAATTGAAACCGAATCTTCTAGGTGCTTTAAACGAGTAGATGGCATTAAATGAAACACTAAGTATTCTATTTATAAAGATTCCATTTTCCAAAAGTCAAAAATAAATGCAGGTACTATTTTGATGCTGGTTTACTTTTGGTCCATCGATCTTCCAATGACAGATGTAGCCAGAGAATGCGAATGCACACTATCAAGAGTGTCCCTTTGGTATTCTAGGCTTCGAAGTATTGCAACATTGAAAATGATGACCTTTGAAAATCAAAAGACTGGAGGCATTGGCTGTGAGGTTGAGATTGACGAATGCTTGATCTCCAAAAGAAAGTAAAATCGGGGCAGAGTCCTTGTAGGACAAATAATTGACTTTTTGAGGCATCTGTAGATCCACCAATGCGGTGTTTATTGAATTTGCGGCTGATCTGAAGCGAGATACACTACTGAAAGTCATTTTGAGAAGGATCGCAAATGGCTCAAAGATCATCAACGATTGCTGGAGTGGATATTTATGTCTTGAAAAATTCCTGAGTGAGGATTCGTACACTCATGTGACCATTAATCATAGTTTGACTTTTGTTAATCCAGAAAATGGCGCATATACACAATCGATCGAAGGATTTTTGTCCATTCTAAAGCTCAAACTACGTAAACGAGGCAGAAATCACGGGGATTTGGAGTGTGTATTCGAAAAAATTCAAGAAGACCTGTATAAGAAAAGGTATTCAGGGCACATATTTGAAACAATAATTGAGGATATAGAGCTTTATTTGAATTAAATTCAATAAAGTTAGGATTAAGATTAAAATTAAAATAAAATATTTTTGAAATTCAACTTTATTTTGGCATCAGACTCCCGAAGTTAACCCTGGAAATATACAAAACAGAAGATATAAAAAACGTCAAAAGCCTGTAAGAACCAAAAAATTCTAAATGCTTTAANCTGGAAATATACAAAACAGAAGATATAAAAAACGTCAAAAGCCTGTAAGAACCAAAAAATTCTAAATGCTTTAAGAGAAAAAATTAGAAGAAATCTATGCAGAAAACAGAAAAAATTGGCTGAAGATATGGGAACTTCTGTCAGTACGATGAGTTGAGCTCTGAAGCAAGATCTTAAACTCAAAGCTTTGAATGGAATTATTGCCATTATGTCTCGTCTAATAACAAACTAAATAGATACAAAAGATGTTCTGCATTATTAAAAATCCACTATAAGAAATCAGTTGAAAATATCCTCTTTACAGATGAGAAAATCTTCATTATAGAAGAAAAAAGCAATAATAAAGTTTACAGGAAAAGCCATAAGCATATAGATGAAAAATTCAAAAAGGTCACCAGAAGCCGGAATCCTCAACAAATAATGGTTTGGGCTGGAGTGAGTAAAAAAGGGAAAGATCCGCTACATTTTGTCGAGCATGGCCTCAAAATCGATGCTAAATACTACAAAGAAGAGATTTTATAAGAGATTGTAGAGCCCTTAAATGGTTAATTATTCAATAATGAGGTTTGGACATACCAACAAGACTCTGCTCCTTCTCACAAAGCCATTTCCACACAAATATGGCTAAGTGAATTCATTCCTAATTTTATTAGTACACATGAATGGCCTTCTGTGTCTCCAGATCTCAATTTATTGGATTATTCAATCTGGTCTAAACTCGAGGCTAAGGTCAGTTGCAAGCGCCATAAAATTCTGGAATCTCTAAAACAAGCTCTTTTAGTGGAATGGCATAATTTACAGATGGAAGTCGTCCGTGAATTCATAGATAGTCGGTTGCCAAGATTAAGGGCATGTAAGAAAGAGAAAGGCGACCATTTTGAATTTTAAAAACATTTTATTATTTAAAATAAAGTTTACAATATTTTTAAATTTACAGATTTTTCCAATATCTATTATATTCCAATTTATTCATAAAAACATGTGGCGCAAAATTCGTGACTGGCACTANCAGATTTTTCCAATATCTATTATATTCCAATTTATTCATAAAAACATGTGGCGCAAAATTCGTGACTGGCACTATACCTTTTTACTTTCAAAAAGATAATAGTAATTTTCAAAATGAGAATATTAACATTCAAAATGAAATAGTACCTTTTAAAATAATAATTAATAAATTTAAAATACTTAAATAATCTCTCAACATATTTAATAAAATTCCATGTCTACCATGTCAATGGCATCCGCAACCTTAGACTGGATTCTTGAAACAAAATTACTGTACATTCCTGGGGTAACACTTCTCATACCTTCTTCAATTAGCTCTTCGAGAGCACGAAGACGATATTTCGTCACACTTAAGTTTTGGGGTGACCTTAAAATGTCGGTTGTTTTCGATGCCAATAGTCTTTTAACTGTATATTATGCCACCGACCAGAAATTTTCCATAGGGTTAAACATTGGACTATAGTGTGCTAACCTGAGGAGAATCTTCCATTAGAGCCAGCTGCAACAGTTGTGCATCGGGTCCCTTTTTGAGAACGACCTTCACTCCTTGATATATGAACGTTGTAATTTGTTTCTTCCATAAAACAAATAGGGAGATCTCCGGCCTGAAACATCAGGAGCTGTTCTACAAACTCCTTGCGTATCAGTTTGTTCTCAGGAGTGTTTGCCCTTTCAGGTTCGTAACGAATATCCTTGAGTGTATAAGTCAACAGATCCAAATGTCTCCAAATACTTGTTTTGGATAATTGCAATCCGAATCTCGCCTCAAGACTATCCGCTATTTCCTGCAGAATAATCCTCGCGTTTGATTCAATTAGTTGTACCATAAACAACTTGTGTTCTTCATCAACCTTCTTGGATCGCGACCCACCTCTGGAATCAGGTCTGTCGCCCGTTGAAACCCACCTATAAGCAGTAGATTCGGGAACGGACAATTCCCTCGCCAACCCGCGCCAGTCGCTTGAGGCAGCATGAACAGCAACTATTCTCGCTTTTTTTAATGTGAGCTCTCTTTTTTCGTCCTCTGTTCTTCTAGCCATAGTGTAATAAAGTTAAAATATATTTAGCCTTTACTTATTAACTAATATAAATATTTATTAATTAAATTAAATCATCATTTTGAAAGTAAAAAGGTATAGTATTATCTGAGTCTAAAATTTAATTAGAAATCAAAAAAATAGAATTTACGGTTTTTGTAAACTTTCAAAATTAAAATGTATGCTCTAAAATTATTTTTATATTTAGTGAAAATGTAGGATATTTAAAACAAATAGCTACAGATAAAAGATGTATTTTTCTAATAAAATTTTATTAAATTGAAAATTTTTCATAAATTCCATGCGCGAGTTAGGATACAATTAATGAATCTAAGAACTTGAATAATCTCAGTCCACCATTTGAAACAAAACACTGTAAATTTCTATATTTCTTCCCGAAAGGAAAACCCAAAAGCCTATATATAGCCCTAAGGAGGGCAATGAAATAAACACCTTTAACAATGAGTAACACTTGCACTAAAGCTTTTACGATTCGAACAACAAAAGGCTCCAATTTGATGAGATCGGAATAATTCTGGATAATGCATAAGTAGCCTGAAATCTATCTTCTACTTGACTCAATTCGATACCCATCATTAATTGATGCATTATGCCATTATCCAATACAGAGTCGACGAACTTATTGGGATGAATGCAGATATTCCCAATAAAATTGTAAACAGCGTGTTTTGATTCTTGACCTGATTCTGCTAATTCAATTAGATAAGGAACGTGTACATATTTTGCGACTATTTTGTTAATTTCGCGGTTAGATACAGATAGACTAATTAATAAAAATAACAATCTTGCTTTGTTGACTGTGTAGAAGTAATCAAAAGAATACACAATTTACTTATGAATCTCTGATTAATTAATACCGACACATCTTTGACTTTCGGGAGTAATGCAAATAGTGTTTCTAATAATTTATTCATGATGGCATCTTCTTTAATTTCTATCATTTTGATCAAGATTGAGATAATCAGATTGATATAGAGATAATGAGATTCATAAGGTTTTTCACATAGCACAGAAATCAAACATATAGAAATCTCGAGTAATTCTTTTATTTCGTCAGATGTGGTTTCCAATTCTTTATTAGAAATAAGTTGAAATTTCGTAAAATATTTGAATTCATTTATGCCCATTTCTTTCAATCTAATCTTCTTCATTATCACTTTTCTTTCTTCTAAATAATATTCATCAGATTGTCTATCAGTATTGCTCCAGAATAGATCGATCAATATAAATAGTCCAGAATTAAGAAACACTAAATCTTTAGCCACTGGAAAATTGTTGCAGAATTTATAAAGCACGGAACAAGCCAAAATTTTCATTCCAATGTGATTATATTCTAATGCACTTATGCATACTTTTATAATATCATGGTCCAATAAATTACATTTATCAATTAATGTTTCTTTAGGAACATCTTCAAGTAAGCATAAGATACTCAACTGACAATATGAATAAAAAGGAAGCTACCTTAGTATATAAATCGTCCCTTTTAAACAGCTCAAATATAGTTGGTATCAGTTCATTGGAATTTAAATTAGGTAAGACGGGATTTAATCCATTCTCCAAATTATACTCTTTTAATCTATCAAATGTTTCTTTAGAATTATTGCTATCGATGTTACTTATGAGTACGAATATCTATATAATTTGTCATTTTAATTTTATTCTTCGTTTTCGTTAGGTGTTGCTTCAGTTTCCATTTTTGAAAAAAGAATCGCAGTAGAAAATTAAACCAAAAATATAAAGATTCAGGATAAAAGTGAATATTAGAATATTATTTGCTTCTAAGTGTTTTTATACAACCTTTTCGTTTTCAAGTAAACTAAGTGTGGTGTCCCAGCACTTAATTTCAAGTTTTAGCGAACCAACTTATCCTGATCAAGGCAAATCCAAGTTTAATGACACAAAGAGGAGATTGCGGTGGTATTAAGGTGGAAGCGGTTATTAAAATTATTAAGCCTAATACGGCTATAGCTAGTGCTTATAAAACATAGCAGTTTTTCTATTTTGACGATAAAACTTGATTCTAGTTGTTTTCGTTAGTAAACACCACACTTTTTTCAACTCCAGATATGTCGAACACTAGCGAAATACAAAATTTGAAAGAAAAGATCGAGAGATTGAAGAATGAGCTTTCTGGCCTAGGTCATAGTAGAATGCAATTTACATTCGAAGGAGATATGCCATCAAAGATCGAAAAGGCAGAGATAGTCAAGATAGACAACAAAATTCAATACTTAAATGATGAAATAGATCAATATATTTCTATATATGAAAAGTTGTGCTCAATTGATGCTGTTATAAACCAAAACCCTGTGCAACCAGTAACACAAATCGCAGAAAACTTTACTTTACCGGGAATTTGCCGCAATTTAAAGGTGATAGAGGGATCAAAAATCCAATCCAGTTCATCGAAAAATTCGAAACTATACTTGAAGCACATGAAGTGCCGCTTGCAAAATATGGGCCAGCATTGAAAAAGTGCCTTAATTCAGATGACCTCTAATGGGCCAGGAGGAGTCTAGACACAAATAAACCTTGGGAAAATATTAAGATTGATTTCATCGAGCGCTTCCAAAGTCCAAACGTGAGCATTAAAGCAAAAGGGAGTTATTAAGAATAAAAATTAACCATGACGAGACTATCCAACATTACTCAGATAGGTTTATGGAAAGAGCAGGCATTAATGAAAATGATGATACCATTAACGTGATTTATATAGAAGGTTTACCATTTAATATACGTGATAAGCTGATCATATCAATGAACGCGGCTATCATTGGTGATACTGGCACCAGTTCTAAATTAGGTCTAAAGGCTCTTATCAAAATGGTATTATCTTTAGCCACTTATGATTACATACCAAAAAATAAAGAAGTTAAGCATTCTTCTAATAATGATGGTAAAAGATTTAAGAATTTTAAAGGCAAGCATAAAAATTCATAAAATAAGAATAGTGAAGATGAAAAATCTCCAGAATAGACCTCTAAAAGATGTTTCAAATGTGGGGATCCTTGGGACAAATGTCACAAATGTTCGAAAAAGTCCGAGTCAGTTAAAAATGTGATTTTGAAAAGTTGGATAAGGACATCCAAAATTCAAACAACTTGATGTATACTCCTTGCTTACTCAACAATATTAAGATGATGGCTTTGGTAGATTCGGGTTCAAACTCGAGCTTAGTCTCTTCTCGATTCATTCAACAAAATGAGGCTACTATCGAGCAGAATAACAAAAGTTTAAGACTTGGAATCGAAGGATGTGTTGTAAAGTCACATGGAACCTTATGCAAAGCAACAATCAAAAATGGCTATAAAGAGATTGTAACTGATCTTATTGTCGCAGACCTAGCAGAAACCGAAGATTTAATATTAGGCTTAGATTTCTTTTCTATTTTAGGTTATTTTATTGTAGGTGTACCTTTTAAACTTGAAGAAACTTTAGAAAATACCAAAGTAAATCTTGTGAAACCTATTAAAAATCCAATTAATATTGGACATGAAGATTTGATTGAAGTCTTCAAAAATAATATTAGCAGAACATGAAAATGAAAATTTTAATGAAATTAAATCAAACTTGGTTAGTCATAATGATGATCAAAAAGAACATAATTTATGATATAAAAATCATGAATATAGTGTTTAAGATCAAATGCCTGCTGAAATAAATAATGAATTAACTAAGAATAGACAAATTAAAACTGGACAAACCTGTATACATCCTTTAGCACCGTTAAAAATTGAACCTAAAAATAACAATGGAATTTGGCAACAAGTTAATTTCGTCAAAACTGAACATAAGGAAATAGTTGACAAAATTGTAAAACATTGGATTGAAAATGCATCAGATACTTGTAATTATCGTTTTTGCGCTTCTTTTAGTGGCTAAAAAAGACGAAATTGGCAAAAAAACAAACCATCGAGTTTGTCTCGACTTTAGGATGTTAAATTCTTTATTATGCAACGATGACTTTCCTTTACCCAAGATACAAAATATTATTAGAGATATTGGATCTGTGAGCAATTTTGACCCTTATTTTACTACTATTGATTTGAGGGAATCATATCACCAATTTAGAGTAGAAGAGGCATCAACAGATTATTTGGGATGTCAAACATTACAGATTTAAAACCGCACCTTTTGGTGTCAAAACTATGACATCCATTTTTAGCGCGTCATGACCAAAATTTTAATGGGTTTGGACTATGTAAAATGCTATGTAGATGATATTATCATCTATAGCAGGTCAAAACAAGAACACATTATACATGTCAATAAGGTTTTAAGTTTACTCAATCATTATAATTTAAAAATTAGAGAAGAAAAATGCAAGTTTTTCCAATCATCCATTAGGGTTCTTGGTTATATTATTGACNATAATTTAAAAATTAGAGAAGAAAAATGCAAGTTTTTCCAATCATCCATTAGGGTTCTTGGTTATATTATTGACAAAAGCGGCCTAAAAATGCATCCCGATAAAGTAATATGTAAAATGGAATGGCCAATTCCAAATTCATCTAAAATGGTACAACAATTTTGGGACTAGCCATTATTACTTCTTTTATCAAAAATTATTACAATTATCATATGAGCTCGATAAAGTTAGAAATGTCAAAGGAAAATTGGTTTGGAATGATAATCTGGATTTAAGTTTTAACAAGGTAAAAAGTGCCATTTGTGATTAGGCAGTTTTGTTTCACCCATTAGAAAATGAAAAAATAATCCTCACAACAGACGCATCCAACTTTGGTCTTGGTGGAATTGTGCGACCAAATTATTTCGCATCAAAAGCTTTAACTAAAAGTCAACAAACTTACTCAGCCACGAAGAAAGAACTCTGCACTTTAATATGGGGAATTAAAAAACTCCATGATTTTTTGTAGCCGAGCAACTTATTGTGAGAACAGATCACAAAGCTTTGGTTTTTATTTTTACCCAAAGAACTTTGTCTCCTATGATGCATAATTGGATGGTCACTTTGCTCTCTTATGATTTTAGTGTTAAGTATATTCCTGGTGGTGAAAACCACGTTTCAGATTCACTAAGCAGAAAGTTTGACATAAAAAAGTGCTAAAATTGACTCAGAATTGATGCCCAAAACTGAGGAGGATAAGTTAGAAAGTTTGAGAATAATTCATAATTTTGGACATCATGGTATATGGCCAATACTCAATCTGCCATTATCAAAGGTTTTAATTGACCTAAATTAAAGTTTGATGTCGAAAAAGTTGTCAAAAGTTGCATTGAATGCAATCGATTCAATTTCCAGCAAAAACAAGAAATTGACAACCAAAAAATCGTTNTTGTCAAAAGTTGCATTGAATGCAATCGATTCAATTTCCAGCAAAAACAAGAAATTGACAACCAAAAAATCGTTACAAGTTATCCTTAGGAACATATATGCATCGACCTTATTACTCCCCTTAAAATGAGCAAAAGTGGACAAGACACCATCCTAACAATTATTGATGTCTTCCCAAGGTTCGTACTTTCATGCCCTTTAAGAGGCAAAAGCATGGAGGAAGTTTCTAAAGCACTGTGAAATGCTTTACCATAATGGGGTTCCGAAGGTGCTACAAAGTGATAACGGCACTGAATTTATTAGTAGTGCTATTGAAACAATGAAAAACCTGTGTGGCATTGACCACAGGACCATCACGCCCTACTACCCGCAGGCAAATGGCTTGATNGAAACAATGAAAAACCTGTGTGGCATTGACCACAGGACCATCACGCCCTACTACCCGCAGGCAAATGGCTTGATAGAGCGTGCTAACTCCATAATCTTCTCGCTCAAAAAGTTAGCTGGATTAAAGAACCCCAAGTTGGCAAAGTAAAGTGCACGAACTTTAAGCCAGGAGACAATATGCATTAGACCCTCCCGCAAATCCAAACTTGAAACAAGTATGAAGGTCCTTACACAATTGCTAAAATTGTTAGAGGAGGTGCTGCAACTTTGATTCAGCTGCTTATGAATTGATGCGAAATTATGCTCCTTTACATTTAAAATTAGCCGTATGCAATCTTTCTGAACCATCATATGAAATATTGAAACTTGTTGATCATAAAAAAGTGGATGAAATTGATTATTATTATGTCCATTGAAAGGACAAAAAATTGGGCTTTAGTTGGGAGCCATTCAGCAACTTTAATTATGAAGGAATANATTATGTCCATTGAAAGGACAAAAAATTGGGCTTTAGTTGGGAGCCATTCAGCAACTTTAATTATGAAGGAATAATCAGAAATTTTTGGAAATCCCGCAAACTTGAAACTGGCGAGGGTGATGTGGTGTTCCAGCACTTAATTTCAAGTTTTAGCGAACCAACTTGTCCTGTTCAAGGCAAATCCAAGTTTAATATGACACAAAGAGGAGATTGCGGTGGTATTAAGGCGGAAGCGGTTATTGAAATGATTAAGCCTAATGAGGTTATAGCTAGTGCTTATAAAGCATAACACTTTTTCTATTTTTCCGATAAAATTTGGTTCTAGTTGTTTTCGTTAGTAAACATCACATTTTGTCTGTATTTAAATTTATAAAATTGGACAGGAATAACAAACCACACCTTAATTGTTTTGACTCAAAGAAGTTCTAAACTCTTTTTCGCGGGCTGTCTTTTAAGAGTAGTCTTGAGCACAAAAAAGCCCAGAGTTCTCAAGTTAGACAGAAAGTTTCGATTAAGTTCTAAGCTTTCCATTTTTCTCAGGACGTGAGATCCTCTTTCAAACATTTTATTTTTTCTCCTTGACGAGATTCTTGTAAATTACTTGAAACAAAAAATATTTTAATAAAAACAACCAAATAGTTATAAATTTCTTATATGAAAACTTAGGAAAATAAAAATCATTTACAGGTTCTTTTAACCTATGAGCTTAAGTAAAAGCTCAAACCAAATAAGGAATTCCATGCATAAGAATTGTATCCCATCCATTTCAATAATCATAGATATGTATTTACAGGATTTTTCATTTAATCCAAAACGAGGGGCTACAAAGCCATTTCTTTCTTTGAGAGGATCTCCGGGGAACACTGTCAGACAATATACCAGCACAATGGCCTGAAGATGTCTAGAAATGGTGGATATAACAGATGAATGAATAAACCTTTGTTTTTTATTGTTAGTTTGGTTATTTTTAGAAAGAAATTGGCTTTGTAGCCCCTCGTTTTGGATTAAATGAAAAATCCTGTAAATCAAAGATTAAATTATCAACGAGAACTTGATATTATTTTCATTATGTAAAAAACTTTAATTTAATCCAAACTAGGATTTGCTACAATGTTTAAGATTCCGAGTCTCAACATTATCGAGCCTCGGTTTCTGAGACTCGATAGTCGAAAGCTTATTAAGTTCTTAAAATCCATCACCATTAGATCGAATATGCTTTATTGTTGTAAAATTTTCTGTAGTAAATAAGGAAGAAGATTTTTGTTGAATAATATTTTATTCAGAAGCTTTCCTGTCTTTTGATACTAGCGTTGTACATTTTTAAAGTGTCATTAAAGTGTTTTTTATTTTCTGGTAATGAATCGGTTTTTAAGGCGATTAGTTTCCTCTAACGAATTATATCTCAAAATGTATATGGCACTTTATTTTCGTTCAGAGTAGTCCCATTTTGATTCTTTGTTTAATTCAACCAAATTTTTAAAGATTATTAATCAACCAATTATTGGGGACTACTCTGAACGAAAATAAACTCCCATATAGTCCATATTTTTACTTATTAAATAATTGGTTGAACAATAATCATTAAAAATTTGGTTGAATTAAACAAAGAATCAAAAAGGGATTACTCTGAACGAAAATAAAGTGCCATATTGAAAATTTTGGGATATATGAATCAAAATAAACTAATGATAATATTGTCTAAAAATAATCTTTAATACCAAAATTAAAGTTTGGCAAAAATAATTGAATCGAATTTTTTTGAAAAAATATACCTTTAAAATTTCGAAAAAGGTCTAGATTTTAAACCCGAAACGATTTGGGCGTCGGATCGGGTTCGGGGCATATCCCAGTTCATATTTATGTAATAAATTAGCCAAAAATGTAGGAAAAAGAGATGCTTATTAATAGATTCGTTGTCGGAAAAGCCTTTATTTAATATTGTTTTCTAACAACTCTGATAATTATTTCAATTGATTTTATACAACCTAAAAATAAACAAGGATATAAATTGATAATGAATATTCTTATTTAATATGTGAGTTGTTATTTTCGTGTTCCATGTTTTCAACTTAATTTATTTAAATCAATCTCTTTTTTTCACATGAGGCATCATTATTTATACTAATTCCTTTGCATACATTTAAATTGTTTACCCAAAACATTTTTAGGCGTTTCCAAACCTAGAGGTGTTCATGGCTGCGGCTACAACTAGCCACGACTAACACGTGTTTAGTCACGGCTAGCTTTTTAGCGATTTAGCTGCAGCTAGCCACAAATAGCCGCAGCCATGGACACCTCTATCCAAACTCTCCACTTTACCTGGTTTGTTATTAAACTAAAGACTTGAAACTGATTTGAGGATCTAAGATTAAATAACTGATCTAAAATAGTATACTATACTTTTTTATGAAGGAACTTGGAATTAATTTGATTATCTTTGATGAATCCAACAGAATGCTTTAAATAGCAACCTTGACTTGAGATAGGAAATATAACAAGTCTTTCTATGTAGAAAATCAATATTTAAATATTTTGGATATTCTGCGTTTAATCTCTATCGAGTCGCATCCCTCGGACTGTGCACTCTTATTATATACGCTCATTTATATGTAAATGAACCTAGTTTACTATAATTCTTGGCTACTATCCAGTGCAAAGTTCAGCCTGACTGTGATTCACACCTTTCATCTATTCAGCAAATTCATCAAAAGGGAAAGATTTCCTTGAATTACTAGAGATCTCACACATTATTTCGCGTAAAACCAGGCATCTATACAATCTTCTTATTTTCCTTTGAATTTTGATAAAAAAATTGAATTGTATATTATTAACATAAATGTTGGCTTTATATACATTTGAAATACTGTCCTTTGTATATTAATCAACATTAAAAATATTGTTTAAAGATAAAATAAAATAATTCATTATGTTGAAATTCATTATTATAATTAAAGAATATTTTGTAAGCTTGTTGGATCTATAGAAGATGTTTTTAAGTCTAATGTGGAGAATATGAAGTTGTTGGGAGTTGACGGTAGTATCATAGAGAAGATGAAGAGAATTAGTAATAAAAATGACGGAAAAAGAAAGTTGGAAAATATGATGCAAATCTTAGAAGAGAAATCAAAAACATTTGAAGAGTTAATCAAGATTGCTCAAATCAAGCTATTGAAAGGTTACAAAGAGACAAGTTTCAAAATGGCGTCCCTTTTACAATGGATAGACTGTTTATTAATAATAAAGATATAGAAGATTTTAATAAAGCGAATGACGACATGGAATCGTATAAGAATGCAATGCCATGTCCTCTTATTTTCCAGAATATGTAAAGGAAACTACCATTATCAACAACTTGGAAGATCTAAAAGTTTATATAACAAAGATTGGCTCTTTCCCTATATGGCACTTTATTCAGAGTAGTCCATTTATTAAATAATTGGTTGAACAATATTCATTAAAAATTTGGTTGAATTAAGAAGAGAATCAAAAAGGACTACTCTGAATAAAGAGCCATATGGGACAAAAAATTTGAAGCCTTGATTATAATTCCAAATAGAACTTTTGCAAAAAATGACTTGGATTATAAACATAAATACAATTTTATACAAGAAAATATTTAAAACAATTTTTCTTAAAATTTATTGGATTTGTTTTGATATTTCTCAAGTTAATTCTCAGTCTTATAAATAGGATTGAATTAAATTAATGTGAAAAAATAAAAGAGAATCTAGGTAACAATTTATCAAAAAAATAATGTTCTTATAAAAAGGGCTTGCTATTGTTCTTATTCGATAAAGGTGAGTGAAGTCTATAATGAATTGAAAGCAAAAAAATCATAAAGCATGTTTTATTAATCAAAATATACATAAAATATTGAAAGCTAGAGTCGGATAGTTGTTAGAATGTGGATTATTTAGGAGTACTTATATATGGCTTAGGACTACCTATTTAATCTTACTCCTTATCTGTTTTTAAACCTGTTTTCATTTAATCTATTTATACATAAAATCTTTAAAATTATCTTTAAATTTATTTGTTTTTATCTTTCAAAAAGAATAGAATTATGTTTCAAAAATTTTGTCCCATATGGGAGTTTATTTTCGTTCAGAGTAGTCCATTTATTAAATAAGTAGTTGATTAATAATCATTAAAAATTTGGTTGAATTAAGAAGAGAATCAAAAAGTGACTACTCTGAACGAAAATAAAGTGCCATATTCCATAGTGCTCTCTTCAAAAAATGTGATGAGCTTCTTGCAGCACGCTTTAGGATGATGGGAATATTTAGTGAACTCTTTCCTGGAAATAGGTTAGAGGAAAGGAGGAATATCGAATTAAGAATAAAGGGAGATAAAGGCTATATAGCATTTCCCGCTTTGGTTAGAAAATTACAACAAACGGGGTACGATTTGACTGTAGATGGGAGTTTAGAACATTTTATAATCAACATTGAGGAGGATGTCCAGCCTTTGTATAAGAAAATGGTTTATTTATTATACGATCTTTTCTTTGCCTTCAATGTAGGATTACAATTATATGAAGCTCGATTTGGAGAATTCGAATTCTTTGAAAAAATCTATTTACTTCAAGAGCGAAAAAAGGTTGTTTTTATTCCACAAAAATGTGGAGATGAGCTATTTTTCTTATATATCTAACATTGCTGCTATAAATCGTAGAAAGATTGACGAGCTTTTGGCTAAGAATAAATTTATAGGCATGAATGATTTGGACTCTGTCTACTCCATAAATGTCAACAGGGCCAAAATTGTCATGAATGTTTCTATCGAGCCTGAAGAAAAGCAAGAAAGTATAGAAGTTGATGATATTCAAAAGGTGATTGATTATTTAAATATATCACTTTATTTTTTTGAAATATTTTGTCAGTATTTCTATTTAACTCATATAAGACTTCTATGAATCAAAAATATATCAAGCTTATGAGGTTATAAATACTTCACATTTCGGCTTTATCAAGTCCATTACAGATGGAACAAGCAGGAGTTGAAATTGTATCCAAAGGTTGATTATAAATTAAAATTTAGAATAAAAGTAGTCTCAAATAACATTCTGAAAATTCTTCAAGAAACTTCAAAATCCTACATTTTCTATTCATTTAAATAAAATCTTTTCAAATGAGATAAACGACTAAATTGTGTAGATTAAATAAATAATAACTCATTAAATACCTTAAAACATAGTTTTTTGTACTCCAATACTTCCAATCTGATATATCTTACCTTTCACTTACATGTACAACTTTCGGATAATTTGATCATCGTTTTTGCGCTGTAAAATCGGTTGAATTTATCGGATACAAACGAGCCCAACTTTTATAGGGCAAATAATACAAGCCTAACCTCAACGAGAAAGGAAAATTTTCAACGAAAAGTCAAACCAATAGATTTATGAAACTCCCGTAGCCTATAATGTATATCATACCAACTAAAGTAGAAAGCTTATGATATGTTTGAAATCTTCTAATGAATAATACTGCTGACATATCTCCTAAACTTACATAGACAATTAGTATCTTGCATAAGTAAAAAATATACTCTAAAGCTATATAACATGAATCTAAGCCTCTCCTAAGCGTTATATGAAATTGATTAAAGATTCCTCTCCATCTAATGCCCAATAGTTTGTGGTAACTTGTATCAAAAGACTAATAACTATGTATCATTTTATCTTTTAGTCTCTTATTATCTTTACTTTATTTACTCATTACTTTTATCTTCATACTTGTTAGTCTCTTATACAATTTCGTACAAACGACAGCTTCTATTTTTTAATAATTTTGTTTTTATATATAAAGTAGTATTAAAGTTTAGTAATGAAACTTTGTTTCTGTATGATAAAGTTTTTGTATTCTACTTTCAAAGGACTTCTAAACAATACATGGACGTTTCTGTTAGAGAAGAGAAAATAGGCTCTTGATTTATACTCAAATAATACACATTTAAGTTGCAGATTGTTCAATTAAGATTATGTTGAATGCCTTTAAAGTATTATGAATATGCGGAATACAGGGTGTATTTCCCCTGGCATGCCAGACTAAAGACTCGCGAAATCAAAATGGCCTATGATGTTTTAAGAAAATAGCTGGCAAATTACATAAGGGTATATTTAATAGAACAAAATAGATTTTGTAAAGGAAATTTTCATTATCAATGAGCTTCAACCATTTTATTAGAATCTTATAAAAATTCATTGATAAAGTAATTTTTTGACGATTCTACCTTGTTCTATTAAAAAGGCCATATATGGTATCATGCACACAAAATTGATTATTTAAGATCACATTTCTATTTTTGTAGAGTTAAAAAAGTGGAGTTTAATTAGCAAGAATAAGCCATAGACTTCACATTCGAAGCAATAAAGCCACCATTATTAATAAACTCCTTATCGCCCCAATTCACATGACCACCTGCCCAATCACGCGTTCCTTGAGCTCCAGATCCGCCATCCCACATAGATAAATACATATACATGGGGCTATTTGGAAAGTTTGTACCAACATCTTTCTTTAAAACAGTTCGAAGCTGAATACCATCAATAAGCCAGGAAATATGATCAGGATAATATTGTATTTCATAGTCATGAAGTTCCAAATGAGTGTTGTAATTCAAGTTGTGAAGCTGTCCCTTAGTGTAGTCGAGTATTCCTTTGTAATAGTAATTCGATTGTGCCTGTCTTTCATTTTTGCCAACAAATTCCCAGTCTATTTCATCTTTATCAGTGCTCATCAAAGTAATAGCCGTTACAACACCGCCAATTCTACCTGAGCTCATCCTCACTCTAAACTTACCATAAGACATTGAATTTAAAGACTTGATTAAGGAGCCATAACCCATAATGATGCCTGTTTCTGGGTTAGATGTATCGCCTCGAACCAATTTCAGTTCCAGGCCTGTGTTTCGGAACTTGTGAGGACCATTGTAACTCAATTGATCAAATCTTCCAAATTCAAAATTCCAACTCCAACCTTTACATGTAGAAATGCATTTTTGGATAAAACTAGCGCCTTGGTTACAACCTTCGCCACAATGATCTTGACTATTACCACAATATCCATATTTACTACAACAAGCATAACCAAATGGACATGCATTAATTGTTGAACAGGGTTGTTTTGGATCGTATAATGTGGCTTGTTGAAGGGTTTGGTTATAGAAAGTTTGTTGATTTGAATCCACTTCATTGTCTTGCTTTCTATTTGAATGAGGTTGGCATTCATTTGTTTGTGAAAATGGTTGTCCAATCAGAGCATTCAAAAGAAAATACATCAATAACATCATAATTACATAGATAAAAAACAGTTATTTATACACAAGAGAGTTAATATGAACTTTCTGATTTGGTTTCTTGTTTATTTCGAAATTTCTCGTTATTTTCATAAAAAGTTCTTGTAATTCTAGGTTTATCCTGTTCAGATTATAGTTTCATTATAAATTGTTTTTGTTTTTAGTTTGATTTTATAGAAAATTTTAAATCTCATTCAACTTTTAAAAAACAAGTCAAATCTTGAAACGTCATGGAGCCACAGATAAAAATACAAGAAATAATGAATGATATCTCTAAATTGAACATCAAAGAATTGAGAGAAATCTATGAGAAAATAACAGGTGAAGAATATATTGAAACAAGTATAAATTGAACATTTAGAAGTTTTTTAGATAACGATGATTTTGATGAAGTTTTAGAGCTAATTAAAAGCTATAAAGACGGAAATTCGAAGCTCAAAACCTCGACGATAAGTAAAGAAGCGCGTGAATTGAAAGAAATTATGCAACCATCAGGTGATTTAAAAGAAATCTCTCAAGCTTTAAAAGAATATTTGAAAAAATTTTAATAAAAGCCGTTTAACGAGCGTTTTCAAGCAAATGGATAGCCGCTCTATTGATATCATTGTCCGAATTAGTTAACGCAAATGTGATAACTTCTCTAGATTCATTAGGAAACATGAGAGATAGAGCATCGATTTGTTCTTCAGTTGGAGCCGTAAGTGCTCTTTCATTTCGACTAATACCGCCAATATAATCCTAAATAAACCAAATCTTAAAAAGACAGGGGATACATTAATGATAGTGGTCGTATTAGCACCATCCCTGGCTTCATTAGTTCGATTAGTCTCGCCTCGAACTGCAGACGATCCTCTAGCCGAAGGTGAGGAAGATATTATTGGACTAATATAAGATCTACAAAATTGTACTAGGATTTTTGGTATTCTCCATTTCTTAAATCCAAATTTGTTCAAATTATAAAGACTACCAACTATAATGCCTGCAAAAGCAGACAAAAACGAATTCGGCGCTTGCGTTATCAATAACTACAAAATCGAGATTAGTAATGATTTTTAATGGGGTGTACTTGAGAAGCGAAGAAATAGACGTATACTTTATCGCTTATTCCAAGTCCCATTAAATTGATTTTATAAATCGATGGAACTGCATGAAAGAATTGAAATAAAACAACAAATATAGCCCCATACCTACAATAAACCTTATAGGTGTTTTTATTACGGACCGGAAGGTAGCGTATTGATACCAAAATTGGAAGCTAAGGCAAGTAATACTAATTGAACTATCATAACTAATCCTGTAGAATAGACCAATAATGACTATCAAACCATTAGAGATGATTGGGGGTTTTACGGCATATTTAACTGAACCATATTGACGTTCGATTAAACGAAAATGATACATTAATAAAAGAGCGAAAATCAATTCACCACTACGTATAAAGAAGAATTGCGAGCTCAATATTCTCCATACCTATTTAAAATACAATGAAGAGAGAAGGATCGGACTTGGTAATGGGTAGTTATATGAGGTTTATAAACTAAATTAAGCATTGGCTTCCATTCCATGATTGAACTTAATATACTTAATCCCCCGACTCCTAGTATCCAGCTTTTCGTGATTGGAGCTTTATAGAATCCTATTAGTTAGTTTGTTTCCAAGTTGAGGTACCTGATGGCCCTGATGATAACATTTTGACTTTTGTTCTGCTTTTTGAAATTAACCAATTTCTGGTTGGACGAATTTGGCACTGAAAGCACATGGCACTTTTTTATTCCCTTTTTGCATAATTCAAACAAATTTTTAATGAAACTAGATTATTCTCACTCTTGTTCAACCAATTATTTAATAAAAGGACTACTCTGAACGAAAATAAAGTGCCACATACAGTGAGAGCCCAATCAAAAAAGACTTTATAAAAAATAATATTGTGGAATTTGTTCATAGCTTTAAAATAATCAAAGATTTATTGGAAGCATCCAAACGGTTTAGGCCCTTTATAAAAATGACAAATAGATTTTACAAAATCATCAGTCTTAAACTCGTTTTTGCAATTTTTCAATAACCATCATGAACACACGAATGTTCGCCATTATTGATCCAAATAGTACAACTAGTCTTGAAGTTCTTCTTTGTAGCCTTCTGAATATTCTGACGTAAAAAATAAGAAGCCTTAATTTTCATACATTGATCAAACTTAGAAGCTATATTAGTTCCCTTAAGACATTTACCCAAATGAATAAGGCCCTCTGGCTTCCCTTTAAGTCTAAACTCTTCATTAAGACATTTGATAAATCCAAATACTTGGTCTGGTTTGAAATGATAGTAGCATAATTCTTGTTTCGCATTCAGCTTCTCCATTTTTGCATTTAATGATGTTTACTTTTTCTTCATAATCTGCTATATAATTGATATTTAAGTCTATTATTCTACCTATTCTCTCTAGGACAGGGTCAAATGCTCCTAAACAAAATTTGCCATCTGGACATCAGCCATCAAAAATATGTCTACTGGCACTCTAGTTGAAACTATTAAACTGAGGAAAAGGAAGGAAATATTCATTGATATGATAATAATTACAATGATATTTCTAGTGGCACTTTATTTTCGTTCAGAATAGTCCATTTATTAAATAATTGATTGAACAATATTCATTAAAAATTTGGTTGAATCAAGAAGAGAATCAAAAAGGGAATAAAGTGCCAAATTATTGATTCTTATTAAGTAGCCATTTTTAATACTGAGAAATGGAACTCAATTAAAGAATAAACCAAGTCTTCATAAAAAATTTATTGTGAACCTGATGGTTTTGGTCCTTTGTAAAAATGACAAATGGATTTTACAGAATTATCAGTTTCAAAGCTATTTTTGCAATTTTTCCAATTACCGTCATGAACACACGGATGCTCTCCATTATTGATCCAAATAGTGCAACTAGTCTTTACTTTATTTTTATAGCCTTTTTGATATTAGAATAAATAAGAGCATCGGCGTCATTCTCAAGACATTCATAAAATAATGGATTGGAATCCTGACTTCTTTTAGGCACTTATTCAAGCTATAAGCACCTTCAAGTTTACCTTTTACTTCGAATTTAAACACTTTATAAAGGTTAATAATTTCTCTTCATATACATCATATGGGACAAAATTTTTGAAGCCTCGGTTATAATTCTAATAGAATTTTAATAAAAAAATAAAATTCAAAAATAAATATTGTCGTAAAAGGACAAAATATAAAGAGTAAAAATATATATGACCATTTTATCGTAAAAAGACCATTATTTTATTATTTAAAAATAAAAAAAATATTGGACAAGTTGTGATAAAGATTAAAGACTACTGTATTAGGCCACTAAATAATTGGATCCGTCAACCTGAATGTATATGCAGTCGGTAGGGTGCCACTATGCTCAAACGAGACTCTTAGT
>NIPM01000990.1:0-33652 GCA_002738285.1 Holacanthella duospinosa | reverse complement strand
TATTTTAGCTTACTTCTTGATTTTATTGGCTTGTGGTTGCCCTTTATTGCAGATTTTCATTTCTATAGATGGCGAATATATTTTTGGCATCTCGTTGCATCTATTGTGCGCTAATATGGTTGTTAGTTTTTCTACTTTTTTGTTTGCTAACTTGGTTGAATAAATTGTAAGTTTTTAGCTTACTTTCTAGTTATTGATTTTGTGGGTTGAGGCTTGAAACCCCCAAAAATTGGCATCCAGACAGAGGTGCTTAGTTGTAACCCTTTTCAACTTGTATTAGAAGCTATACTGGCTCCTTCAGGATACTCATTTTAAAATATTGCCAGTAATTTGGTTATTTTTACTTGAAAATTAAAATTCCAAAAGTATAAAGTATTAGGCAAAATTAGATCAAATATAACAAATCTGGGACAAAATTTTTGAAACATAATTCTATTCTAATTAGTCGAGGAATTTTAGTTTCTTGAGTGAATAAAATAGTAAGAATGAAAATAAAGTTATGTATTTATCAACTTTACTATCCATAAAATATCTCTTAGCTATATTTCTTTCCATTTTAGTTGCTTCCTCAACGTATTTTCACTATGATGCACTAATATTCTAGAATTATAACCGAGGCTTCAAAAATTTTGTGCCATCTTAATACAAAATATGAGGTTTTGTCTAGTTTATTACAGGGTTATTCACAGCTATATTCATTTTATGCAAAACTATATCCAGTTTATGCAAAATTTTTCCTATTTATGCAGAATTATATTCCTATTTATGCAAAATTATACTCTTACAGGGGTTTTCAATTGAATAGTCGCATATTTTCAGTCATGCTGTCCATATTTTCAATTGAATTGTCGCGATCTAGAAATTGGCAATAAATTTTTGACTAAAATTGTAATTTAAAATAAAAATTAAAGAGGTATAAAACATTTATAAATCAATTTACTATTTTTGTTGAGAGTCTATTTAGCTTTCTCAAAGAGAAAAAATGCCATTAAATTTTTCGGTGGCAAAATTCACAAAACAAAATAAACTAAAAAAGAAAGAAATATTGATTTATAAAAGTTTTATATACCCCTTAATTATTATTTTCTATTTAAAGTGAAAATTTAATTGACATTTATTTTACATTACCAAATCGCGACAATTCAATTGAAAATATGCGACTATTCAATTGAAAAACCCTGTATTTAAGTTTAAAATTAATTTAATGCAAAAATAATTTTTTTAATATAAGGTGTGGTCCGTTATTCCTGTCAAAAAACTAAAATAATAAGAAGGTAATATTTATTTTAAAAATAAACAAATAAAATATATTTAATTTAATGTTTCATTTTTAAAGTGTTTATTATATTTCTCCTCCAAATATGTGGAAGGACATTTTAGTATTTTCTTTTTGACTTTAGAAGTGATTATTTTAGTATGACTTTTTTATAAATAGAAGTACCTATTTCTTCGAATCTATTTACAGACTTACGTATATTTTTGTACTTATTCTTTAAAGTGTCAGTCGTCTTTTTAGAAGCAATATTTTCGTTAATAGTAGCAGATTGCATTTGTTTTCAATCGTTCTCATTCTTTAAAAATAAAGGTTATTAAAATTTTATTGCTTTAATTTAATAAATAAATCTGTTTCAAAAATCACATAATTTGTCTGTATTTAACTTTAAAATTGGACATGAATAACGGACCACACCTTATACAGTATGGTTCAAAATTGACTGAATGTTGCAAAAATTGCTACATTTTTTAAAATTCAAAAGTCTGTGGGGTTAATTATGGACAAAATATTTTATAAATAGTTGGTTTATGTTATACTTCATCTATATAAAATCTAATTTTTTTTAAAAACTTAATAATATTAATATAAACTAAAATTATCCACTAAAATGGTGGTTCAAAATTAGCTGAATGTTGAAAATAATAAATATAAACACTTTCAAGCCAAATTTTTTATAAATGTTTAATTACAGGGCTATGCCTTAATTTAGCTCCGGTATCAATCAATATAAAATCATTATGAAACAATATAATCCCGGTATCCATCAATATAGCTCCAGTATCAATTAATATAAAATGTAAATTTTTTAATATAGCTTCAAAATTTTAAATATAATCCAACTTTTCAAAAAATAACTCATATGCATAATTTTTAATATGAGATGATGATTTAAAAAGACAGTATTATTTAATAATGGTTTATTTTTTAAAAATAATGTCATTAAAATAACTAACCCTAAAAATATTAATACTTTGTTTATTGGATCTTAATTCCAATTTTCGTAAAATTGAAAAATTAATTTATAAGCTGAGATAATTATTTAAAATAAATCAATATTAAATAATACTGTCTTTTTAAATCATCTCATATTAAAAATTATGCATATGAGTTATATTTTGAAAAGTTGGATTATATTTAAAATTCTGAAGCTATATTAAAAAATTTACATTTTATATTAATTGATACTGGAGCTGTATTGATGGATACCGGGATTATATTGTTTCATAATGATTTTATATTGATTGATACCGGAGCTAAATTAAGGCATAGCCCTGTAATAATATAACTGACATTTATACATTTAAATACAATTTTGGGCGCAGCTGTAATAATTTTATGGCGCAATAAAAAAACAAATATTTTTCTTATCTAAATATTTCTAAAACTTTAATGAAAAAACTCAAAAGAAAAACTATTAACAAAATTGTAGAACTTAAATTAAAAGGTTAAACTACAAGAGAAATATCCGAAAGGTGTAATATAGGTGTGGTATCGGTTAAAAAATATACAAAAGATTTAGGTATATACAAGGGGACCAGGAAGACCTAAGAAATTGTCTTAATAAATTTTTAAAAGTATTGTAAATGATTTTAAGTCCAATAAACTCGAATATTTGTCTGACGGGTGTTCTAAAGTCTTTGCAGAAAACAAAATTAAAGTTTCTAAATATACATCTTGATGTTTAAAAGGCGAAGGATTAAAATATTATAAGAAGCTAAAAAGCCAGAATTAACTGAGAATCGCAAAAAAGTCGTTTTGAATTTTCACAAAAATACTTAAATTACAATTATCAAGACTGGAGAAGCATCATATGGAGTGATGAAAGTAGTTTTAAGCTTATAAATCCCTCTAGAACCGAATATTATTGGGCAAAAAACATGGCCCTTTAAATGAAAAAAATTTGGTGGCGAATCCGTAATGGTTTGGGACTGTATTACGCCTTATGGGGCTGGAAAACTAATAAAGATAGATAATACTTTAAATTTAGAAAAATATACCAAAGTTTTGGAGGAAGGTTTATTCGAGACAATTGACTACTATAAATTGATGCTCAATCAAATAACGTTTATGCATGAAAATGCACCAATCCATTTTTCAAAACATACAAAACAATGATTAGAAACTAATAAAGTTAAAACAATTGAGTGGCCACCTTATTCTCCGGATATAAACCCGATAGAAAATCAATGACAGATTTTAGACCAAAAAGTAAGAAAACAAGTAGACAAAGATATAAGTAAAGACGAATTATGGAAGGTTTTGGAGACTGAATGGTGCTCAATTGATATCAAAATAATTAATAAGCTATACAGCTCAATGACTCAAAGGGTTGATAATCTTCATAATATTAATTAAGATTATGCACCAAAATGGTGGTTCAAAATTAGCTGAATGTTAAATCATTGAATTTTTAAAATAATTAAAAACTTTTTAGTTATTAACATCAAATAGATATTTTGAAAAAAAATTCTAATTTAAAATTTCAATTTTTATTTCTATTATTTTTTATAAACTCCTTTGTTTTTAAGATTATTAAGTTTTTAAAAAAAATTAGATTTTATATAGATGAAGTATAACATAAACCAACTATTTATAAAATATTTTGTCCATAATTAACCCCACAGACTTTTGAATTTTAAAAAATGTAACAATTTTTGCAACATTCAGCCAATTTTGAACCAAACTGTATTAAAAAAATCATTTTTGCATTAAATTAATTTTAAACTTAAATAGGAGTATAATTTTGCATAAATAATAATATAATTCTGCATAAACAGGATATAATTTTGCATAAAATGAATATAGCTGTGAATAACCCTGTAATATCGTACACATAGAAGGAAATTTTTAAAGAAAACATACTTTTTTGGTTGAAATATAATAGTTTGAAATAAAATATTTAAATATCATTTGGTTGAAATACTAGGTCGTTTCACTTGCACCCACCGCAGTTAGATCAATAATTACGAAATACACTGCCCGTCAAAAGTGATCCAGTGTTTGGGAAATTCGAACTTAAATGGTAATTCATGAATGAGTAAGACTTCAAGCAAGCCAATACTCATATGGTAGATAGATACAGCCTTTGTCTATAACATATCCAAATATTATAGATATCTTTTAAATATTGATAGAGATATGATTACTCAAAGTTGAAAGTAGGTGATTCAGTGTTTTATCGAATTTTTTAAATTTACAAAATTTACATTCTAGAACATTCTAAAATACCGCAAAATTGTTCATTTTTATTTCAAATCCTTAGTAGAAGGTATTAAGGCTTATTTGGTATGACAAGAAGAAAATTGAAACAAGAATTAACGAACTTGCTTTAAATGGAAAATCTTCAAGAAAAATAGCTGAAATTGTTGGAGTTTCACAAGCAACAGTGTCCAGAGTAATAAATAGGGTTGAAAAAAATACTCCAGAGTCTATAATAGGTCGTCCTCGGGACTTAGATAAGTATGATGAAAAATATATTAGAAGATTAGCAACAAGTGGTAAATGCTCCACCTCTACAGAAATACAGCGAGAACTCAAAACCTATGACGGAATATCCGCCTCTTCGAGTACTATACTGCGCTCATTAAAATGTAGCAACATCGTATCTAGATACAAAAAGAAATTCCTACCATTAAAAAAATCTCATTGTCGAGCAAGATCAGAATTTGAAAAAACACACAAAAATTTGGAAAATAAGGACTAGGATATGGTTATATGGTCAGATGAGACTAAAGTAAATCCAGAGGGATCTGATGGACGTGATGGAACTTTCAGAAAAATCGGAGAACCACTCAGAGATCACAATATTACTCAATCAAAAAAATTCGGTGATGGATCAATTATGGTTTGGGGATGTATGCTTTCATCAGGTGTTGGGTATCTTTGTAGAATTGATGGCAGTGTTAATGCTGAGATATATGAGAGTATTCTGGATGACGAACTGATGTATACAATTGACTTGTATGGCTTATACAAATTTAAAATTATCTTTCAAAATGACAATGCGTCCTCTCATATCGCTTCAAGTATAAAAAAATGGTTCAAAAGAAACAAAATAAAGGTAATGAGATGGCCTGCACAATCTCCTGACCTTAACCCAATTGAGCATCTATGGGATCATATGAAAAGAGAGCTAAAAATCCGACAACCATGTAAAGACAAAGATGGAATTTGGGATAGAATTCAAGATATATGAAATAATATTTCAGCTGAAGTATGTCTTAAGCTTGTTAGGTCAATGCCTAGAAGACTCGAACAAATCAGAAAAACCAAGGGCGGGCAAATAATCTATTGATTTTCAATTTTTCAAAAAATTCGACAAAACACTGAATCACCTACTTTCAACTTTGAGTAATCATATCTCTATCAATATTTAAAAGATATATATAATATTTGGAATGTTATAGACAAAGGCTGTATCTATCTACCATATGAGTATTAGCTTGCTCGGAGTCTTACTCATTCATGAATTACTATTTAAGTTCGAACTTTCCAAACACTGAATCACTTTTGACGGACAGTGTATCTACATTAATTAAAACGAAACCCCTTAGATTTTCATAAGGCTTGGTTATATAAAAGTCATATGATATAAAAATTTTCTTTTTTATTCAGCCATGGAGAGCCAAAAAATAATTTCTTCAATAAGTGATCAAGAGCAGCGAGTTTTTATCAAATTTGGCGTAATTGAAGGACTTACTGCTACAGAAATCCATCGATGTCTGAAGAAACTTTCAGGACCAAGGGCATATAGTCAAAGAAGCGTAAGATACTGGGTGGAAAAGTTCAAGTCTGGAACATATGAAGTAAAAAATCAACATGGAGGGGGTCATCAAACAAGCGCTAGAACTTTAGAACTGATTGACCAAGTGAAATAAGCTCTAGATGATAATAGACTTCAGTCAACATAGATGCTAGCTGAACGTTTAGATTCAAACAAATCTACAATTTGGCGTATTTTAACGCAAGACCTTGGATTAGTAAAGAAAATTGCAAATTGGGTTCCTCATTTTTTGACTGAAGAACAGAAGTTAGCTCGAATTGACTTAGCCCAAAACATTTAAAATCATCTCGCTTGTCATCCAAGACTGTTGCATTCTATCATCGCCATTGATGAAAGTTGGGTTGCTAAGTATACTCCACCAACACGAACACAGGCCATGTCATGGGTACAACCAGGTATTTCGGCAGGAAATCTAGTATGCGACAAGGTTACTAAGAGCAAAATCTTATTAGTTATCGGAATGTACTTTGATGGTGTTAAGTTTTGGGAGACTATGGAGCAAAATCAAACCATGAACGGACAGCGTTATCATGACTTTCTAAAAAGAAATGTGACAAAATGGGCTGCTGATAATATGATAGGAAGACCTATAGTTCTTCATGATATCCGCTCCACATCGGTATCGACTGGTTCAGCAGTTATTTCAAGAAAAAAAGGTCAAAGTTAAACATAGTCCATATTCACCAGATATGAGTCTACCAGACATTGATGGTTTTAATCAAATTAAAGATACTCTTCGTAGGAAACTATGTAATGACATGAATTTGCTGAAAGCAGACATTAAGTTCATAATTCAAGACCTTAATGAAAATGGCAAATTTACAAGAGTAAAACGATTGCTAGAGATATGGCAAGATATCATTGATAAAAGTGGTGACTACTAATTAATAAACATATTTGGATTTTATTACAGCTTAATTATACTTTCTGATATTAATGTTCAAACTGCGGCAGGTGCAAGTGAAACGACCTAGTATATGTAAAAATTTTCATTTTTATCAACCAAATATATTATAATTCTTTCAAAAACTTTCTTCCACATTTTACTTTTTTCAACAAGCCTAAAAGCAGTTGGAGTGATCCGAGCTTATTTTAGAATGCAAAAACATGTAGCAATAAAAATGGAGTTTATTGAGTGATGGTACTATGTTTCAATTTAAGTGCATTTGGATTATTACTATCCAAAGTATAATAGCCCAAAAGCTCTTTCGGACATTTGCTAGAAGAAAGAACGAAAGCATCCTTTGAAATCCTACGCAGACACTCAACTTGAGAACTATAATTAGACAATTCTATGTCTACCGCGCCAATCACGAAATCTTGACTAAATACATCCTTCTTCTTATCACCTATAGTTTTTTCTTCTTTCTTCACATTGATGTCTGTAAAAGAATCACCGCCGTTAGAAGGACAAAACCAACCTATGTTCAAGTTCGGTTGATTAGGCCCAAATGAACATTCTTGCTCTTTAGGACTGAAACAATCATAAACATTGATTGTTTTGTCCACCTCAACTTCATTTATCTTCTCTTTATAAGGGACTTTCTTTGAACTTTTTCTCCAACAAACAAACCCAATCTCCAGCGCATGAGCCCTGGTAAGATAATGGCTCAACTTACCATTATCACATAGCTTTAAATCGCTACACTTGACAGGTGGTGTACAATCTTCTCTGCTGATTATTTCGGTATGCTCGCGACTTTCTTGGATCAATGCGCTGGAACTACAACGGAAATGAGGTTGATTGTACGGTCTTATTAAATGAGTGTAATAATCACTTAATGTATGATCGATCCTTCGTGGTTGATCTTTGATCGTACAATAGGTTGGACATTCCTTGCTCTGGATTAAGTTTAATAATGCTACAATTATTATCTTCATTTCACTTTGATGCTCGCGTTTTTGTTCTTTGCTTTTTATCCTTTCACTTTGTTGTTTGTTTTTTGTGATTTATTTTCATTATAACCAAAATATTATTTCTAATAAGTTTATAAACCATTTTATCTCCTTTTTGGTAATAATCAGAATGTTTGATAAAAATGTACAACTATCAATACCTGATGGGTTTGTTGATATAGAGCTAAATTGTCGAATATATGGTCGTAAAAAGAGAACCAGCATTTTGATCTTAGGAGCTATAATATATTTCACTTTAATTACTATAATTATTTATAGTTTATTTTCATCTTGATTAAACAATAATTGATCTTTTTTACATTAACTTAGTTCATCTTTGGCTTCAATGAATTTAATGAATGTTTTCCATCTGGGTTAATTGTATAAGTGTGTAGCAATAAGAATACAAAGTCGACATATAGCACACAAATTTAGCAAATATTAGATGAACTATTATTAAAGATACACAGTTTGCTCTTGTTTAAATTATAGCCAAAAATCGTATCATTACACATTTAAGCCCGAAAACTTCTCAATTGAGTCAAAATGTATTGTACAATAAACAAGGGACATAGTTTAATGAGATCCGTTTAACCAGGTATCGATTATTTAAAAATGCTTGATAATATATGCTAAGTGAAATGGCCGATCACTAACTTAAGATTATAGGACGTAATCCCGAATTCTATCTCCAACTACCGTAAATCGAATCCCTTAATCCCAAATTCTTGAAAAGAAAGTCAGAGGCAATAAAATAAATATAATGAGTAAATGTTACAACATACCTAAAGGAATTAAAGGATGGAAATGAGCATACACCGTTATAAAAATATGCTATTTTTATACCAATTGTGAAATTAGATTCATAATTTAATGGTATATTAATTTCTATAATCTTTATATAGTAAATGAGCATATGTTTAATTCAAATTATAGTAGATATTTTGTCCAAATATGTGAATATATTGTTCTCATTATACGCTAACACTACTACTCTTAATCTTTGGTTTTTAGTTGCTTGATATCTAGTCAACTTGATTTCATATTTTTCGAAACCTTGCAAGATTTTCGTTTCAGTAATCCCCTGCTCTAGTTTGATGTTATCGATGAATGTCCATATGGCACTTTATTTTCGTTCAGAGTAGTCCATTTATTAAATAATTGGTTGAACAAAAGTGAGAATAATCTAGATTCATTAAAAATTTGGTTGAATTAAGAGAATCAAAAAGGGACTACTCTGAATAAAGTGTCATATTGTTGGATTATCACACCCCATCATCTTGCTCAATCCATTATGAAACCCTTCGACCCTGTTATTTGTTAAATCAAACCTTTGTTTTACGAATTCATATAGACTCCAAATGGAAATTTTAAATTTCGGATCTTTACGAACATATATGTTTCCAATAAATGACACAATCCATGTATTCTCCAAATATTTCATAAATTCGGAGATAATAGGGTGGTTGTGGATGCTCGTGAAAAATCCGCTATTCATTAATAAATAAAATCCAAAAGCTATATCCTTAGGAGGCAGGTACGCTAGTGCCATCAATTGTTTGAACTTATCGCGATACCCATCTGTATTCTTTTTATAATATCATATAGTTCTTTAGAATTCTTCATGTGCTTAATCCAAGAACTTACCAGATGGAAGTAGCAACCATGTACTTCTATGTCATTAAAATGGGCTTTGAAGGCGATATTTGAGCCTGATCGAAGTCCATTAGAAAGTAACGTGGATTAAATGACAGTTCTTTATCTAAAATCATATTAATTATGCGGTCATAAGTTTCGACTGTACTTCTGCTAGTAATAGAGTAAACCAATGGTCAAAGATTTCCATCAACAAATGAATGAATTGTAAACATTTGACTAAAGTGCTGAGGTTCCGATTTAAATGTACCATCTATGTGGATTCTATCAGCTTGCGATAGTATTTGTAATTCTTGATTGTAGAAAATACTATAATCCGCTCATTGCCAAATCCTGAATCTGCAACAACAAAAAGCAGTTTCTTCATAGAAAGAAGATATTCGCCACTAATAACAAAATCAGAGCTAAGGAAAGCGGGAGAGTGGTTCTTAGCTTTTTCTTTTGCTTTCTGTACCTGTTTTCTTAGTACATCCAAATTTGATATTTGATTCATCAAAAAAATCATCTTTTCCGCCTGGTAATTGAGCCACAATCTTCGTTGGAGTAGAACTTAAATTTAAGGCAGCTTCTTTAATCTCTTGATAAAATGTTTTCCTCTCAATTTCTTCATAATCTGGATCATGCGAATAAAGATTTTCTATTTTTATTACACCATTTAGTTCATTACAAGTCCCTTTACAGCCTTTTTTATTTTATGCAATCTGAATACGTCTTTATATTTGATTTAGAGCCATTTTCCATGTATATAACCATCTTTAGTAAGCTGTAAATTGATTTTGTGGCTTTTGATATAATCACTCATCTCTTTATTATAAAAATTTGAAAAATACGTTAAACAATTTTATTGGCGGAAACTACCAAAACAAAAACAATGATGGCTATACAATTGAAAAAACCAAATATTAATTAAGTATTTTCAAAAAATAGAATATTAAGATGTTTAGTTATGCAATCTTAGAAGTTAAATATCTACTATAATTTGAATTAAACATATGCTCATTTACTATATAAAGATTATCGAAATTAATATACCATTAAATTATGAATCTAATTTCACAATTGGTATAAAAATAGCATATTTTTATAACGGTGTATGCTCATTTCCATCCTTTAATTCCTTTAGGTATGTTGTAACATTTACTCATTATATTTATTTTATTGCCTCTGACTTTCTTTTCAAAAATTTGGGATTAAGAGATTCGGGATTACAGCAGTTGGAGATAGAATTCGGGATTACGTCCTATAGTCCTAAATTAAATATATATTAAAATATAAACAAAAAAATTATTAAAAAACAAAACATTCATAAAATTTTAATAAAAAATTCATTATAGAGCGTTACATAACGCTATCTTGAGATTTTCTGATTTTTTAGGCAAATTTTCCATTGCACTATAATATTCAGAAAAATCCAGGGTTTTCAAAAGATATCTTATTCTGCTAATCAGCTGGTGCAAAGGTTTAAACTCTATACCACATTTATAATCATGCCTTTTAAGATAGGGCCACAAATTTTCAATTGGTTGGATTTGGGAGGGGGGGGAATTTAGTAGATTTTTTGCAAATATTATATATTGTAGGATTTCAACGCAGACTTCGATATTTCAGAATAATGGCAAATAGCCAAGACTGGCCAAAACAAAATATTTCCACTCCTATGGTATTTAACTATAAAACTATCCAATTTAATCAAACATTTTTTAGAATAAATGTCTGAATTAATTGAAGAAATACCTTTTAAGAATTGAGCTGAGAAATTCTATTTTCGAAAATAGAAATTCACATCATAAACTTTTGTGGATACTTGGATGGAGTAATTTTAGTATTTTGCCTTCACCCAAAAAAAGAAATTACACGCGTAATCTTGATAAGAAATCATTAAAATTTTATGAATTCTGAATACAAGCAAATGGATAGAATACCTAGGGTTTGGATGGATGGAATCGAGTTTATTGAAAAGGTAGGAAAAAATAAAGCTTAAAATGAAAAACTACCTGTACACTTCAATAACGAACCGAGTCTGCCCAGAATATCGCGGAAGAAGGACGAACACCAGGGTGAGCAAAGGGAGTAAAAGCCTACTAAAACCCTTCCAAAATACCAAGCTAATAATACTGCGCCCATGAGGAAACTCCAGATATTGTAACCATACAGTTACAAGGCATCGTAGTACATGTAGGGACCTACTTAGCCAATACCTGTCGCCTTCTCAATCATTCGGTGTGCACATGATATTCCAGTTGTTCTGAGTCATCAGTAGCAAACAAAGGCACCATGTTACTCATATTGCCCTCCAAACACGTTTGGATAGCCTCTAACCAAATCTTTAATACAGCGTATGGTTAGTCTTCTGAATAATAGACCTACTGATAATTCAGCAAAGCTTCTGGCAGAGAGGAGGACACAAACCTCAAACTACAGTTCTACTATCAGGACCCTCAAAGAAAGAAAGAAAAAGGGATTAACCTAGCCATACTCTTAGTAACAGTTTAACTGGAAAGGAAGAGAGCACCAAGAACAATGGTTGGTTAGGTATTGTTCTAATCATATACTCAAAAGAGAGTAAATGACCAGGATAAAGCAACCACAAGTACTATATACAATATAGTACTTGAGAGGATAGAGATCCATAAAGTTGCTACACACTTGTAATAGGTTTCCTCATAGAAACAAATCACTATGTACAAATGTACTACTCAGGATTCAATCACAAGGATAGAAATCTGAGGATTTGGCTACATGCAGATCTCAGTACCCGGGAGCAATATCACAGCATAAAGAAAGCGCTTCACCACCTACAAAATACCACATAAGTTTATCCCAATACAACTTTAAAGTAGAGAAATCATAAGAGACATCACCCTAGGAAGAATGTTCTTAAAGGATCAAGTCACTCATAATATCTTTATCCGGATTAGATAAAATAAGGTCATAGATCCAATATTGCTGCGGTTTATTCCAAGGACAAGGTTTTCAGCATTGAATGAAGACTGACTTCAAACAATACAACACATCAGTAAATACAGAATGCCAACATAAAGTTGGGAACGCTATGAGAGCTAGTTACTTAATTTCACTAAGATCCGAACTTTAATGTGCTAACCCTCCTATTATAGGAATAAGATGCAAACTCAGCATGCCAACATAAAGTTAAGAACCCTGATGGAGCTAGTTTACGCTAAGATCCAAGATTTCCCCCACAAAGTAACCCAGACTAATCATCAAGGATAAGCCCAAATATTCTGACTGCTTTAACTTTTAACCTGAATATACTCAGGACTATAAAAACAAGATCACCTCAAGAGAGAGAATATTCTTGTTTATGAAAACCTAAAAAATAAAGTATATAAAATGGGGGGAGGGGAAAATATGCACGGATGTTACTGGGGATAAATATATAGAGACTAGTAGAGGGAACTGTTCAGTTAGGTAGATGAGAATCTCATCTATTCATTCTTAATTCTGTTCTTTTTTCTTGATTCAATTCTTTCTTCTTGGTTCTTCTTTTTCTTTTATCTACAAATAAAGAAAAGTGTAGTATTTATACTTTTTGGATGATAATAAATATCAACCAAATAAAAATAATATAAAACTTTATTCAAGACATGTTTGTTAGAATACATCCCATGATTAAGAGATTAGGAACACATGACCAATATAATTGGAGTTAATCAACCAATTTGTACTAAATCACTTAGATATAGTCTTACTGGGTCATATGTTCTGATAATTCCTTTTAAGGACAAGATAGGGCTTTATAAGATTAATAAGTTCAAAAGATATGACATTCCTTGATGTTGATAAAATAATCAATGATAGTAAAGTCTGAAGGCATTAAGAACTTACACATATTAAAGGATCTAATGAAGGAGTATTCAATATAGTGTTCTATAAGAGGGTACAGATATTGATTAAAATACTTTCTACAGAATCTTTTACCATTGCTAATCAATAAATAGTCATGATAAACCTTATCCCTTCTCCAATTAAGCAATTTGTATCTAATAATAGAGCGCTTTAACTTGATTAGCTGATCCATTCCTGTAGAAGTCCGATTGCTTATGAACTTACTTCCATGAGTGGTTTTAATTCGATCCATCTTATAAATCCTTAAGTCTTGTTCATATTTGAATTTATCTTGTTGATATGATCTCAAATGAAACTTGGACACGTTATAATAACAAATTTTATATATCAGAGATTCTTTTTTATATTTCCCTCTTACTCTAACTTTTTCAGCCAATGACCATATAAGATGATCATCTACGATATTTATAAAAGTGTACTTAAATCTAATTGAGCAGTAATGCATCATAGAGCGTACACTAAGGAGACCACATATGGAGAAAATAATATTATAGAATCTAGTATTCTTACTAAATAACCAATCTGCTATGGTTTTTTTCAGCTTTAAAATTTCTTGCTTGTAAGGAGCTTCCCATTTCTTAGTTTTAATCATCTTGAAATAAAAGAGAGGGAGAAACATTAAAATAAGGCAATATGAAAGACTTGGATATCTGCATTCTTTCTTCTTCATTGAGGAAGAAGCTGATAAGACTAGTTAATTTTATAATCCCTTCTGCTTTTTCTTGAAGAATTTTGAATGTATCAGACACAATAATTCCATTCTTATCAAAGTAAATACCTAAATACTTGGATTTCTCTACCAGTGAAACAGGAGTATTATTCAAGACAATATCAGTAGAGCCGATTACTCCAAATTTCATTGACTTTACTTGAACTCCATTCTGTTTGCACCAATTATATAGAAAATTCATCTTTCTATTCATTTCAATTTCATTGCTTCCAATTAATACCAGATCATATGCAAAGAATATTGCCTTAAATAATCCATTATTTGCATTAAGATGGCCACATAAATCATTGGCATAAAAATTGAAGAGAACAGGGCTAAGAATGGATCCTTGTAACAATCCATTGGTTCTAAGAATTTTGCTAGTCGGTTTTCCATCAACTTTAACCATAAGTTTTCCATATAAGAATAAGGATTTTATGATTCGGAGGATTGGAGGCTGTAGTATAGGTTCTAGTTTCACAAGGAGTTTTTCAATAATAACGGAGTCATTGCATTTTTAAAATCTATAAACACTTTTGTCATTTTCTTGTCCAGTTTTGAGATGTCTTCTAAATAAAAAACTTGAGTCAGATAACTATAATTAGATCTAAATCCAGTCTGAAGCTTATGCAGATGTCTATTAATAAAATCATATGTAAAGACTTCTTCTTTTAACAGGATCTCAAATAACCTTCTGAAGATTACAGTCAGAGATATGGATTTATAGTCTTTAATATATTTTGAATTAGAAGATTTGGGGATTGGATGAATTTCTGAGATGTTCCATCTATAAGGAATTTTTGATTTCTTCATACATAAGTTATATAACGCCAATAAATGATCTATAAAAGGAGTATCCAATAATATCATGAATATTTCTTTTGTAATTCCATCTATACCACCAATCTTATTATTAGGATATTGTCTTAATTCTGACAATAATTGGAGCTTTGTAAAATTTATATATTCTGTATTTTCAACTGGAGAGTCATTTTCTTTATTCAAAGGGACTCTATTATAAATAGATTTATAATAATAGACAGTATCAGCCATAACATTAGAATCAGGTGTATTTGGTTGAATTTCATTATCAACTTTTAATCTTTTAATTAGCTTGAATTTTCTAAATATATTATCTTCTAAAGAAGCCATATTATTTACTGATTCAGGTGTAAGTTTTGTTTTTGAAGTCTTCTTGTAGCCCAAGACTGATTCCAAACAAATTTTCAATATCTTTAATAATGATTCATCGTATTTATCGACATCATTTCTAATTAAATCATAGTGACATGATTCAAATTTATTAAATCCAATCTTGACAACTTTCTGTAAGATATTTTGTGTATTCTTGATTCTACATATTTAAAATCCAAATTTTCACATTAAGTCTTTTATCAATATTATTTCGACCAATGGATGATCAGAAGTTGTCTCATAGTAATTGTAATTGAATCAATCTAAATAATCATCCTTGATAAAGATATGATCTAATTTTTTGAGAGGATTCTTTTCGTTTTTAAGATATAAGTTGTAAGTGTAACAATAGTTCTTTAAACTCATCAATTTTTCATCATCTGATACATTGTGAAGTTCTTTTAAAGTGAAATTGACATCACCAAATAATATATCGGTGTTACCTATATCTTCTAACACTTGGTTAAATATTTTTATGTCCATAGATCTTGGCCAATATACAGCAGTAATAATTAGATTATTCTTAAATTTTAGTTGGATATGATACTTATATCGAAATATCACTTGAGACAAGAACCTTCTTAATTCATCAGATATGAAAACAAGAATTCCACCTAAACCTTTATTGAATGGAGGTAGTCTTTCAGTAAATTTAGAACAACATAAGTAGTACCTTGATTCCATATAATACTTCTCATAAGGGAACTAGTGTTCCGATATGAATAATAAAGATCAACGACCAAGTTCCATTATTTATTTATCCATTTCATTTTCTTTATGTTTAAGCCGTTTATGTTCAAGTAAAGAAACTTGTTAAATAAAGATTTAAAACCTAAAGAATAACTTTAATCAAATAAATATTTGTAAAAATACTTGTTTGATACTTTGGAGTAGGCTTTATAATATTCTTTCTTCTGTTCCTCTCCGAATTGGTCAACACCGATACCGATCTGTCTACAAACGCGGTCAATAGACATGGTTACAAAATCAAACTCAGATATCTTTACCGTATTGTAAATGAAGCTATCATGACCATCTTTTTCAATATGAACTTCCACAATTTTGTTTCCGATAAGTATAGCAGTTTTTATCATTCTTCTTTGCTTGGATTTAGAGCAAATATAATTCATAAAGTCAGAAGTAGAATCAAAGCTCAGTCCATATAAATATACTATGAAATTATGTTCCTTTTTCATATTTTTAGCATCCGGAAAGTTATGATTGTATTTCCCAGTGGCTTGAGGGCTTAAAAAGGTTTCATTACCAAGGAATCTTGGATATTCATCATCTATTTCCATATCCTGTTCCGTATCTGTTTGATTTCCCTCATCATATTCTGAACTACTGATACTATTTTTGTCAGATTCAATTTCGACAAAGTAATTCATGTTTTTTCGAATTATCTTGTTCATCAGAAGTATTCTCCAAATTTGTAGGGGTCGCTTTCCTTCTCATAAGAGCATGGCTTGTTGATATGGATCTTGTGGGATAGCCTGATTCAAAGGAGTTGAATCAAGGATTTTTCTATATCGGTGTTTGTAATTTAGACAGAAACCTTCAAAAATACGATCATATTGATCATTTATTATGAAAAACTTTTTCATAAACTTGACTATTCCATAAGAATCCCTTTTACACTCTTTACACCGCATTCTAGGAAAAGAATTGTTATCCGAGTTTAACCAAAATGGCTGACCACAGACGTGATTAATTCAATTATTAGATGCCTTGAGATGTTTCCAGAAGACTTTAAAATCTTGAGAGAATTTCTTTAAAACTAATGATCTTGGGTCCATTTTTAGGATAAGAACCTAAGAAAGTATACTTGTATTTATACTTTTCTATTATCTTATCACTAACACACTGTTTGGTTCCTATTTTACTTCTAAACATCCCAATTCCTCAATTAAGCAATCACTTTATTACATCTTTTAATTCTGGTTGTGATATCATAACTATTTCATATGGTTTCTACATTATACTATATTTAGTATTATTCACATAATTTCTTGTTTAAGAGTATAAAATGTAATAAATAACATCAAAGTATTTCATATCCCCTTAGAAGATGTTTGGTATTCAATAAAAGAATCCACAAAAATTTTCATACCAAAAGAAATCTAAAAATAATAAAAAAATCAATTTTTTTTCTTGCAATATAAGGATGTCTTTTATTGTTCTCAGCAGTACAGCTCTTACATACCATCAAACTATGTCTCATAGTTCCAAATCCCAAATGACTATGCTTGACTTTGAAATTATTTCTCATTTCATACTTTCTTTTCTTTTTCATGGTGTTACTATAGATGTTTACGGACTTAGACTGACCACAGATATCACACTTCATCCGTCCAGATTGGCAATAAAGTGGTACATCATTTGGGTTTGATTCTGAAGATGATTGAGAAGAAAATGGAGTATTGGGTTGGGTTGGAAGTAGAAGGAATCTCAGAGCTGGAATCTTCATATTCGTCTAGTGTATTTTTGTAATTCTTATCAAGGTATTCATGTCTCCTAGATTTTGAAAAAACGTTTATATCTATCCTTCCGCTCATCTTCAATGTCTGTCTGGTGGTGGTCAGGATGATATAATAGCATGAGTATTATAATTGAGTTTCACTTGCCGCCATGGGGTGGAAAAAGTACATTCCAAAATTTCTAATGATCTTAAATTATCCATACCTAGTTAAGCCCCACTACCTGAAGGTAGCAGGGCACATATAATGATTTGATACTATTATTAAATAGTTATACATCTATTAGGATGCAACACACCTATATTGGTGTAATCTGGGACTCCTCAGGAGGGGGCTTAACTAGTTAAAATTTAGCTTCATCCATTGTTTATATAAAAAACAGTGATACATGGGATAATTTGTTCCACACGAACATTTGACACATTAGTTCTTTATTCTCAACGTCTCTCAGAATTTTCTAAATTTTGTAGCTAAATTTCCTAAAGTGTATTCCATTTTTTGTTAATTATATACTATACTTGTACATCTTTATAACTTTTATGGATGAAATCATGTTTCAACGAACTTGAAACCACACAATACTTTTTATAGAAATCGTTGGAGATATTTATAGATGATTGGTTGATATAATTCTATTTATAAAACAAAATCAGTCCCATTTTACTAAATAAAGAAATGAAACAAATTTAAATAGTATTATCTCATATCAGCTGATTTTATAAAATTGTATAAATTTAGCCATTATTACTATAATTTAAAAAAATGAACACAAATAACTATGACACTCTCGACCAATTCACTAATGAATTATGGATGGAAATAGTTAAAAGAATGCCATCAACTACGATCAAAAAGATGAACAGTTATTTCAAGAATGCTCAACCAGCTGCTGCATCCATCTTATGGAGAAAGATATCAAAAGATAAAATTCCTTTAACATTAATCAAGAAATATGAAGAGAATATCAAAGTTATTGATGAGAAAAGTATACCTGAACCTAAATTTGATTTGGATATTATTGGACCCTGTTGTTTGAATATCAAGTTGTTAGAATATATAATTGGATTTCTATGGCTTGTTATACTCCTTCTTTTTAGAAGGCCATACTATCAGGTGTGGGTGTATCACAGAGCCAGACAATTCAAGAAACAATATATGTATCAAATTATCCCACTTTTTGGAACTCTGTAAAAGGAATAAGATTGGTATCAAGCCACAACATTTCCATATTTATGAACCTTTAGATGGATTGGATTTCACTAATTTGAATTTATACTGTGAAAATGTAGAAATTTATAGAATACCTAAATTTCCTTCTTTAAGAAGTTTATACGTTACAGAGCCTTATTCTAAAGTAGCTAGACAGCTGGAATATATCCAAAACGAGTTTGAGATTAAAGCTTTATCTTGGTCTTATTATGAGATATTAATTGGATACCAGAAGCTGATTGGATATTATGGTCATTTAAAAACATCCGATCTCTTAACTTGAATCTAGTTCTGAATACTTTATTATTTGTTATTAAAGAAGATGTCCATTTAATAAGCTGAAGAGAATAACACTCAATACTGTTGACGGAGAAATTATAGGGAATATATTTAATAATTGTCCGAACCTTACTGATCTTATTACGATAATTTTACTAATCCTTCAAATACAGTAAGAGAACCAAATAAGTTAAAGATGTTACAGTTTATTGAATTTGGTACTGTTGATATTTTTCAAATTTGTATAAAAATGTTTCAACGATTATGATTAATGGACCAACAATAATGGTCAATTTAATACAGTTTCCTTCTCTTAGACATTTAGAAGTTTACTGTTTTGAATATTTAACAATTACAACGGATTTTACTGGAATAAAATCGTTGAAGCTTATGAATTGGCAGCCATATAGGTAAATAGAACTATTATTTGATATATTGGATCATTTTCCAGATTTGAGATATATTATTATAGGGGTTTCAGACGAAGATGTAAAGAAGATTGTGATCAAATTGAATGAACAATTTAACAGACAGAATCATGAAAGAACAGTAACCAATATTACACATTTTTCGACAGATAACGACATTACTTTTAACCCTATTTAGGAAATGTTTTGGTTTGAAGTCGAGTTTATTAAAAAGAAGAAAATATAACTTCCGTATCTTATAACAGTGGGTATTAAGGTAAGCCCGAACATAGCCGAAGGATGAGAATAGATATATGCCAAATATAGGGATAAGAGGGAAAAACTTGCAAAACTCTAATCGCAAGCAGTTCTTAAACTACTGCGCTCCAACTTTAATGGAGATCCCCAGGCAGTCATGATATTAAACCATGAAGGCATTATAGTGCATGCAAGGAAACTATTATAGCCATTCTACCCATCTACCTCCCACAATCAATGACCTGCATATGCCGGTTGGTCGACTGTGTCAGAGGGTACGACGCCATGTACTACACTCTATGCCATCCCATGATAGCCGCTCTTATAAGAGACTAGAAGATATGCAACATTCTCAAATCTAGGACAAAGTGAAGATTATTGAAGTACGAGAAAGAATAAGAGGTAGTAAAATCAATACAAGCAGATAAGACAAGGTCTGAAGATGTATGAAAGAACTTATTCATTAAAGAAAGTTATCCAAATATGCAGAGATCAGGATAATGAAAGCTACCAATACAACGAGGTAAATGGACAGCTACATATCGCGAAATCGCATAAGAAAGATAATATCTTAGTATTGCCCTAATTACCTCATACTGTCAATATCGCAATATATCCATATAAGAGTAATGAAGATATTTCTCAACCAAAAAAAGAAAGGAGCAAACTAGGAAAAAGAACCGAACCATAGGAAAGGTATCATACCAAAACACAATAGAAGAAAGAAACCCATCCATATTTATCATTCCAAGAAGTCATAGAATTTACAGTCTACAGTCCATCCAGTGAGTCATTAAATCATGTAATCTAAATAACGAAAGACAACATTGCCGAACCAGGCAGGCTATTTCGGTAGCGTTAAACTGGATTTAAATCATTAAATCTATACGAACTAAACTCTGCGAATTATCACAAACCGGAAGAAGCAGCAAAAGGAGATCTACTGCCAGGAAGTGCATGAACAAGAGGAGCCAAAGGAATCTCATCACAACAATTATTCTTGTAGCTAGCAGTTATTCTTGGAACTTATCTATTCATATGGAACTTGATATTCCTGAAAGTCTTCATTCCTTTCCCATAGTTCAAGATCACTAATCAATAAGCTGGACTGAGTTTCAGCTCTAGAAACTTTTTTCCAGTCGTATCCAAAGACCAGCTCTTTTCTTTTTCCAGAATTCTTGCTCTTTTCTTTTCCAGAAGTCTAGCTGGATATTTCTAGAGAGTAAGGTATTTTATACTTCTTGAGCGCAATATTTTATCAACCAATAATTTCTTATCTGAATCCAATGTAATAAATTTCATGGTGTATAAGGGTCACATGAAAAATATCTTGAAATTATTCTACCATAATGAGTATGAATCTAAATATAACTGATACCCGTGCAATAAATATCATGGGAACCTGTTTGAGCATAGAACCCGAATCAATAAAGGAAATTATACGTAAAATGACAAGATAAGAGGATTTATTTTATCGCAGGGATAAAAAACGGTTTCAAACTTGATATCACATCAAGAGTAACCTTATACTCTTTGATGTTAATTACATGATCAATTATAGTATAATCCTTCACAGAACCTGTAAGCGTCAAAAAACTATGTACAAAGTAGATATTCAAATTTGGTTCAATTTCTGGATACAAGAACTTATTAAAGGAGTATCTAGAGAACCTAATATCACTTCCTTTGATAATATAATTGTAATAATTATGACCTCGTCTCCAATTGATCAGTTTATTTCTCAGGAATGAGTCTTTTATCTTAAGGACAAGATCTATTCCATTAGCTAATCTAGGATTAATTTATTTGCCCCCAAACTCCTTTTTTAAGCTTATTAGTCTTCCATTTCTTTAGCTTTTTGTTGAATTCATTCCTAGGAAGTGAATAGAAGATTTTATCAAAAGATGACACCTTATAATTCTGAATGTTGTAAGACAAACAGCTCTTATCAAAAACATTACGCTGGTTCAATTTGTTGGTCAATTTATTGATGGGATGCGAAGAAGTTGTGTTCATACAAGTATACTTGAACATGATTGAAATATAGTGCATTAAATCTGTAACATTCAGAAGACCAGCAATAGAAAATAAAATATTATATTTCCGGCTATTGGTTCCAAAATCCAGTTGACTAATTTCTTGTTCAAATTGTTGATTTCACTAGGGTAAGAGCTTATGGATTCACCTGATCGATGCAATTTAAAGAAAAACAGGGTACTATACATATAATAATATGGCAATATATAATACTTGAATATATGAACTTTTTCTTGTTGGCTCAGGAAAATGCTAATAATTGAAGTGAGCTTAATAATTCCATCCGCTTTCTCGCTAATGACTCTAAAGGTGTGTTTAATTATAATTCCATCATCATTAAACCAAATACCTAGATATTTGTAAATATCAGTTTCAGGAATGATTTCCTTATTAAATTCAACTTGACTGGATCCTATAGCTCCAGATTTCTGTAAATTAACTGTAATTCCATTAATATTTCACCGGTTATTTAAGTAGAACATTTTATCATTCATTTCTTTAATACTATCACCTATAATAACCAAATCATCGGCATAGGATACTGACCTAAATAATCTACCAGTCTTGTTAAGCTCAAAACAAAAATCATTAATATAGAGATCGAATAATATTGGGCTTATAATTGAGCCTTGAAGTAAGCCATTGGTTCTTTTCCCATTAACTTTGACACAGAAGCTTCCATTTAAGAATAAATACTTGATGATAGCTAGAGTGTTCTTATCCAAAATTGGATGTAGCTTTAAAAGTAATCTTTCCATTATAACAGAATCATAAGCGTTCTTAAAATTTATAAATACTTTTATCATGTTTTTCTTAATTTGATTCATGTCATTCAAATAAATCACTTGATTTATTGAATTATAATTCGATCTAAACCCAGTTTGAAGCGGATGGAAGTACTGATTAATAAATTGATTAGTAAAAATAGATTCTTTCAAAATGAATTCAAATATTCTTCTAAAGAAAATAGTCAAAGATATAGGTCAGACTTCATTTATGCACTTGGATTCTGATGATTTTGGGATTGGATGCACTATTGATTTATTCCACCTTATAGGAGTCTGAGTAGTTGTAAGACATAAGTTGTATAATCCAAGAATATGATTCAAATAAGGAGTATCCAAAAATAGAATTATGATTTCCTTTGTAATTCCATCCAAGCCAGGTGATTTATTATTTGGATTTTTCATTATAATTGATTTTAATTGATCTAAATTGCATAATTTGTTGAACTCTGGTAATTTATTAGGAATATTTTCGACTGCTTCTAATTCAGCTTCATAGAAAGATGATTTTTCTTTATTGAAGATGGATCTGTAATAAAGGACAGTATCCATATGAATATTTCCTCCTTCAAAATATGGCTTGATTTCAGTAAATGTCTTGGATCTCTTTAATAACTGGAATTTCTTGTTGATCGATTCATTTAAAGAATCCAATGATTTTACAGAAGTGACATCATCTAATCTAGTTTTATAAGTAGTCTTGTATCCAACAATTTTCTTTAAGACTTGATTGGCCATATTATACAACATTTCATCATATCTATCCACGTCTATAATAATTTCATAAAAATTAGAAGCACCAAATATAAAAGTCATTTCCTGCATCATGACTTTTTTGACCAAATATTAAGTTATTTTGTTTTTTAATAATCCAAGATTCAATTTTTTAGACTTTTTATAAAATATTTTCATTTTTGCATCATAATAATATGGATTGATTGAGATCCGAACGACTGGGTGATCAGATTTTGCCTTTATATAATCATAAGTGATCATTTCTAAATAATCTTCTTTCACAAATATATGATCTAAATTATTTAAAGAATTGGCTGATTCTTGATTCTCATTTTATTGAATTCAATATATTTCAATATTTCCAAGACCTTCTTATCTGTTGACTGTGTATCCAACTTATTTAATCTGAAATTAACATCGCCAATTAGAATATCTGTATCACCAATATCTTTAAAACTTTGTAAAAATTCACCCAAAGGCAAAGATGTTGGAGTATATAAGCCAGTAATTGATAGACAATTCTTGAGAATAATTTTCATATGATGATGGAAGGAGTTTTCAACTTTGGATACGAAAGGCCTTAATTCATCTTTGAGGAATAACATAAGTCCACCCAGGCCTCGATTAAATGGAGGGACACACCTGATAACTTTGGAGCATGAGTGATAATACCGAGAAGTTTGATAAAAGCGATATTGTGAGAACCAATGTTCGGCTACTATGAAAATGCAGATATTTTCATTTTTTAATAAATTCTCCACATAGTTGAGCTTCTCAAGACTGAATCCTTTAAAGTTTATATAAGCAATAGTTGTAAAAAATCATGAAAAAGAAGTGAACCTTTAATCAAAATGAAGATTTGTAAAAATACTTGTTTGGTTGTTTAGTATAAGCACGACGATATTCAGTTCTTTGCAAGAATTCAAAGGATGCCAAGTCAGTAAGCAAGAAGTCTACTCTATCAATATTTGCAGTAACAAAGTTGAAATCTTCAATCTTTTCCATATCTAAAAGAAAATTCTTCTTGTTAGTTTTTTTAATATTGATTTCAACAACATTCTGAGCAATAAGAAATGCCGTCTTGATCATATGACGATATTCAGTTTTATCTTCAAGGTAAGTCATAAAAGCTTTTGTAGAATCAAACATCTTTCCTACTGACCACATTGTAAAATATTCATTCTTGTTTATTGGATGCTTACCATTAAATTTGTAAGTATACTTATTTGGATTATCTGACCCAACCAAATGATCCATATGGCTTTCTTCAACAGTTTTATCATTGTGCTCATCACTATGGTTAGAAACTTTATCTAGCTCACTTTCATCTAAAGATTCCTCGGTTAAACTATTTTCATCATCAGGATTTTGTTGAATAGCCCTGAGTTCTTCTATTCTTCTTCTCAATGCAGGTAGGACACCAGCATCTTCATTATCTTTTTTATTTACAGGCCTTACTTCAGGATCAAATAAGTCCGAATAAAATTCTCTATAGTTTTTACGAACTTCTTGAAATATAATGTCATTTTCTTCATCACTTGTTACATGATTTCTTGTAATATGAATTAAATTGAAGGTTTCTCTAGAATAGCTACATCTTTGATTTCTTTTTCCAAAGCTAATTTTGTCTTTCCAGAATTTGGCACCACAATTACAATAAATATCAATTCCTAAACTTTTCGCGTAATTCCAGAATACTTCAAAATCTTTTTCCAATTGTTGAAAGTTATTTTTGTTCATTTTTTAATTTATAGAGTAATATTAGCTTTATTTATAGTTTTGAAAAATCTTATCTTTGAATCATTTTCAAACATGGGATAATACAAAGATTATTTTTCTTTCTAATAATAGATATTTTGTAAAATATCAACCATTACAGAGTCTATGTAAGGTCAAGTTCAAAACTATTACAAACATTTCTATAAGAAATCAAATTCTAAACACTTGCTTGACCAAATAAATAAAGGTCTCATCCCAGAATTGATTTCTTAAGAGAATGATTATCTAAAAATTACAAAAAGATACATGAAATTTCAAGGTATTAAATCTTCAAAATTATCAGAATATCCATTTCCCTATATAATTAAATTTGAGAATACCAAAAAAACATTTATTGAAATAAATATTTTCAAATAAACTCATGAAATGTTTAGAAAATGCCTTACCGTATTCTTTCTCTTTCATCTTTTTAAAATCTTGTTTAGAAACTCCTAATTCTCTTAATACACGAATTTCATTCATAGAAATAAAATCAAAATCAGGAATTTTGAGCAAAGAAGAAGCGAAAATTTCATGTCCCTGGTTAATAATATCATTTCTACGAGGATATTATCATAAATCAATGCAGCTTTAATTTAATTTTTCTTATCCGTCTTTGAGTGAATAAGATTCATCAAATCAATGCTGTTTTTAAACTTCTGACCATATAAATAGACAACAATCAATTCATCTTTATTGATTTTTCTGTCCACTTTCTTTAACTTGTAATTTTATTTAGAAGAATATTGTGAGCTTAATATTTCTACATCTGCTTTAAATGTAAGATTTATAATTATTGTGCTTACAGTTTCGTCAAAATTCTCATTTTCGGGAGAAAATTCTTCAACTTCATCCTGAATATTTTTTATCAAACTATTATCTGCTAAAGAAGTTGCTATTTTTTCTTCCATTTTGACCTTCTTAAATGGATTGCTTGTAGAATCTCTTATTTTAGGAACAGGTAAAGAAAATGGAGTTGATTTCAAGACAGGCTTGTATACTTCTCTATAATTTGGTTTAATTGCTTCAAAAATCTTATCATACTTATCGCTTTTCATTACAAATATATGCATAAAGTCTATAAGGTCATGTGATTGTTTTCTACATGTATTACAATACATTAATGGGAATTTACCAATTCGAGTTTTGTAATAGAAAGGTTTATAACAAGATCGTTCTATTCTATCATTTTTTCTTGTTAAATAATCTCAGAAATCTTTAAAAGATATTATGAATTTCTCTCTTTCTTGATCGTTTTTATCCATTTTTTAGGTAAAAATATTAATAATCCAAGGCTATATTTATAGATTTTATCATGTATTTTATTTCAAACATTTTAGTCTCAAACATCCAATTTATTTTATTAAGAAATCCCTTTATCTATAATTGTAAATCTGGTTGATGATAAGTAATAAAGTACTTTCTTGTCTAGGATATACTCTCAAAAAATGTAATGTTTTAATTCCAAACTGTAATAAATAAAGACATACAATAAAATGATTTAAGTTCCTTTAAAATGTACTAATTAAACATGATTTTTTAGAAATCACAAAAAATTTATTTGAACAAATAATTGTAAAGGTTTTCATTTGAATCCCAATCAAGTGCACAAAAATATTTGTTCGCTTGTAGCACATCAAATTCTAATATATATATACCTATTCTATCTACAATATATAATTTTCCGCTTGTTATATATTTACATTTACCCATGTTGTTAAACTCAAACACTAAATTAACACAATGAAAGCTTGGAACATGAAGTTCTACTATATTGTAATCCAAAATAAAAGCGGCCTTGATTAAAGAAGCTTTTTGGGTGTTATCGTAAATAAATTCCATTAATTTCTTATTTGAAGAAAACTTGGCTCCATGTAACCACAATGCAGTAGTATTTTCTTTAGAAATAGGTTCACTATAGTCAAATTTGTAATCATATCTAGGATAATGTTGTATAGGGTTGCATTCATTATTCTGATCTTCATCTGTATTAAATGTTGTGAGATCATTCTGGATATAACTTAAGGCGCTTCTTTTATTCTCTTCTCTGATCTTCTTTACAGGCGGATCATTATAAAAAGGATGTCTGTTTCTAGGAAGAGAATAATTACATGGACCAAGAGGAAGTTGCTCCAATAATTCGTTATAAAATTCCCTATAATTATCCCTGATTTCAGAGAACAAAAAGTGCATTTCAAAGTTTAATTGAACGTGATTGGTAAAGAATGTTCTCAAAGCAAACTTTTCCTTTGATGAACTACAATAAACTATTCTTCTTTTATTTTTGTCCTTTCCTTTTCACAACTTGGAACCACAGCGGCATTTAATTCCACCATTATAAGCCTTAACTTGTCTCCAAAATATTTCAAAATCAACATCAAGAAGTACAATTGAGTTATTCATTTTAAGTTGATACAAAAATGAGGAAATACTAGCCTATTTATATATTTTTCATATCTTATGTAAGTCTTAACACGAAACTAGGGATGAAATTATCTGTAAAACATAACTTAGATAGGATAAAATATAACCCATAATAATTAGTATAATTAAACTATATTGTCAATATCTAATCAATTTTCTAGAAAAACTATAGATTTGTGGAAATCAAACAAAATCATCATATTTTGATTGAATCCATAATGAAACTTTTCAATATACCAACTTCTATAAGTCCCGAACTTTTTTTCGAAATAAGTAAAAAAAACAAGTTTAGAAAACAAATTAAATGTATTAATACATTTTCGAATAGAACCAATAAGTAATTTTGTAATGAGAAGACTTAAGAAATGGAGAAAAACAAATGTGAAATGTTAATCAAACCTAAAATCTAATATTGAATATAAAAAAATTTAATAAATAAGATCAAAGTTTATTTAAAACGATAATGCTTTTTTAGAACAGTTAATGAAGATCATAATTACATCTTCTTTGTGATCAAACCCAGCTGCCTTCTTTTTAAAGAAGTGATTCCATCTGTAGATGAACTCGCTTCTTTTTCTGAATTTTTCAGCAGATAGCTTCTCCCTGCACTTAAGCTTCGAAGGTTCTTTACAAAAGAACCTTCTATACTTAACTCCATCGTTCTTGAGGAAAACCACTTTTTCCCCGCGAGGTCGACGATTACCATTGCGAGAAGGAGGAGGTCTGGTTTGGTTGGGGATAAGATCCTCATATCTTACCAAATTCCTATTAGAAGTCCCTAAAACTAACCCAACTTCAAGACTGCAAGCGGGCTGACTCTGGTTTGATAACTCTTTACTCTCTATTTCACTCCTACAAGAGATTTCCTTTGATTCTGAAGAACTGCTGTTACTTCTACTGATATTATAAATATCAATAATTAATGGGTTGACTATTTTATTGGTGCTCATTTGTGTATGTTTTGTAGCTTTAAGTAGATTATATACTCATTTTTTGCACACAGAAATGTATGGAGAACACCTAAAAAGATGTAGAATACCAAAGTTGGTATAGTAGTCACAAAAGTGAGTGTTACACGGAACCNATGGAGAACACCTAAAAAGATGTAGAATACCAAAGTTGGTATAGTAGTCACAAAAGTGAGTGTTACACGGAACCCATGTAGAAAAAGGAAATCCAGTTCCCTTACACAAGGATAGAACCAACACATATTGAAAATTATACAAAAAGTCGCTCTATTTATAAGTAAAGATGTTTCAAATTATGTGGCAAATGTATCTATTTTTAAATAAAATGGGGCTAAATATCAAANATTTATAAGTAAAGATGTTTCAAATTATGTGGCAAATGTATCTATTTTTAAATAAAATGGGGCTAAATATCAAACAATTTATTACAAAAAAATTTCAAAATATTTTTAGTGTTTGCACGAGATCTTTGAATTTTTGGACTGGGTTGGANCAATTTATTACAAAAAAATTTCAAAATATTTTTAGTGTTTGCACGAGATCTTTGAATTTTTGGACTGGGTTGGACGTCCAAAACATTGTCCAACTCTAATTTTGGTTTGAATAAACATGAAACCAAACTCCTTTTTGAGATTTTTAATTTGGACATCCCCTTTTGCATTCAAAACTAGACTGAAACGATTATAGGAAGAAATCCAAATCCCTTAATCCCTAATTTCAAAGTTGACAAGATATCAAGCAACTNGACTGAAACGATTATAGGAAGAAATCCAAATCCCTTAATCCCTAATTTCAAAGTTGACAAGATATCAAGCAACTAAAAACAAAAGATTAAAAGTAGTAGTTTTAGCGTACAATGAAAACAATACATTGACATATTTGGATAAAGTAGTGTCAGATATGTTTTCTTTGTTCTTATTATTTAGANGACTGAAACGATTATAGGAAGAAATCCAAATCCCTTAATCCCTAATTTCAAAGTTGACAAGATATCAAGCAACTGAAAACCAAAGATTAAAAGTAGTAGTTTTAGCGTGCAATGAAAACAATACATTGACATATTTGGATAAAGTAGTGTCAGATATGTTTTCTTTGTTCTTATTATTTAGATAATTTATTATGTCTATATTTAACTGTTACAAGGTCTGATACAATGATATAAATAATAAGATTCTTTATTAAAAAGAAGTAGGATCCTAAATATTGCCAGCGCCATTCTTAAATTGGTCGGCTTAAACCGGTCGATTTAGACCGCCACTTAAAATTAGATTGAAATTAACGTAGTCGAAATGACTAATATTATGAACTGAACCGACATATGCTCCCCTGCCAACTTCAAGCTGCGTCCTCGTAGATTTAGACCCCCTAGAAAGGTATAGTTTGACTTTATTGCAGTTAACCCTTCTTGTGTAGCTACTATCTAACTCTTCAACCAAACAAGTACCATTATCAAACAATTGCGTAACTCTTCTAGGGCCAATCCATTTAAAGAAAAGTTTTGCGCTTTTGGTGCTCTCTAATTTATCTTTATACAAAAAAACCAAATCTCCTACTGCAAAGCTGTTTGTATTTCCAACTTTTGAAGCATGTAAATTTTTTCTTTTAATTTAGTTTTGATTATAGAATCAATAGCTCTACTTCTTATCTCCTCTAACTGTTCAAGCTGTACCAACCTATCTGGAATTCCAGTATCGTCATTATTAATATTATAGAGACTTTCCATCCTAATATTGTTTAGTTGCAATTCAATTGGTATGATTACCCTCTGTCCATAAATAATTTCAAACGGAGTGTATCCAGTACTTCTTTTGTAACCAATATTATAGGAAAATGTAATGTTCTTTAAAACTTGACACGAATGTGTGCCGTTTTCTTTAATTACTTTCCAAAGAATTGCGATAATTGTCCCTTTGCATCTCTCAGTCTGAACATTTGTTTGAGATCTATAAGGGGTAGATGTCAAATGATTAATTTTCATTTCATCATTTAGTTTTGCAATGGTCTCGTTTACAAAGTGCGAACCTCTATCGCTTATTAAGTTTACCGGACAGCCAAACTGTGTTATGATGTGAGTGTGCAAAAACCTTGCAGTTGTTTTTGTATGTGCTTTCTTTACTCCTAAAGCCATCACCCACTTGCTAACATGCTCCACAGCCAGTAATACATAAAGGTTTTTCTTTTTACTTAATATTAAAGGTCAATATAATCAATGCCCCACTTATCCAATATCGAAATGGGCATAATAGGATTCAATGGTTGTGAATACTTCAACTTCTTCCGACTAGATCTTTGACACGAATCGCAGCAAAGATGATTTTCATAAGCGTCCTTAAAAAGTGTTTTACAGTAATATCCCAATCTCAATATGTTTTTTATGTATACCAGGAGGAAAAGTGACCACCTCCGCATTTCATGGAACTGGTCAAGTAATTTCTTTTTATAACAATTAGGTACCACGAGTCTAAGCTGTCCATCACGGCATATTTTGCACAAGGATCCGTTCACTATCTTGTAACTGCTCGAATCGCTTTTAAAGCGCTTTATTTCATTCGAAGACATTGATTCATTGATACTACCACCTTTTGAGTACTTATAAATATTATATTCATAGCTATCACTTTGCTGGTCTAATACAATACTCATTACTCTACCATTAAATAGATTATAGTCTGGAAGTTCTTCGCTTGCAACGTGAAACTTAGAGCTTTTGTTAATATATCTTGACAAACCATCAGCATTAGTATTTTTTCATCTTTTTTATAGATTATAGAAATATCAAACTGCTGTACCAAAGCAATTCATAGGCTATATCTCCCACTCGTAACTGTATTGTTCAAGATATACCTAATAGCATTTTTTATCTGTATACAATTTAAACCTACCATATAATAAATAATGATAGAATATTTTTAGAGCAAATATTATTACTAGACCTTCTCTACTATCGCAGAATAATTTGTTTCGCTCTTGAGTAGTTTGGAGATGCATAATAAACGGATGCTCACCATCCTCATATGTTTGGAACAAAATCTCGGCCACCATATGATCACTGGCATCTGTATTGACACTAAACTGGATTTCCCAGTTCGGACTTTTCAACACAGGCTCAGAAGTTAAAGCATTTTTAAGACTTGTGAAAGATTCTATTTCTGATTGGGCCTATGTGAAGTTGTTTGTTTTGAGTAGTTCTGTTAACGGATGAGCTTTTTTGGCATAATTCTCTATAAATCGCCTGTAGTAACCAGTTATACCAAAAAGGCTCTCACATCTTTCTTACACTGTGGATATCCAAACTCCTCTATTTTCTCAACAAGTTCTCTATTAACTGAAATCCCTTTAGCAGATACAGTAGCCCTAATATTTTACCTTCAGATTTGAAGAATATGGGTTTTTCCTCGTTCTAGCTAATTCCATTCTGTTTAAAAGCTTCAAATAGCTCCTTCAATCTGGCAAGATGACACTCTCTACTGCTGAAAATGCACACATCGTCAATAAAAACGCGGGAAAATTCTTCCATTGGCCCACCTACTATAGAATTCATTAGCCTTCGAAAGGTAGAAGGCGCATTCGTGAGTCCGAATGGTATAACTCTAAAGGCAAATGTTCCCCATGGACTCACGAATATAGTCAATGGTTGGTCCTTTTCTTCTATCTCGACTTGATAAAAGTCACTCCAACAATCAATAAAGCTGTATGCCTCGTGCCCACTAACATCATCAATAATCTGATCTATAAAGGGAAGCGGATATTTATCTTTCACGCTTGCTTGATTTAATTGTCTATAGTCTATGCACATTCTTATTTTGTTCCCTTTCTTTGGAACAATTACGAGTGGACTTACCCAATCTGTATTAATGATAGGATAAATAAAATTGGCATTCAATAGCTCCTGTATCTCATTATAAACCGCTTCTTTGTGTTTTGGATTCAATCTTCTCAACTTCTGCACAACAGGTTTTGCGTCTGGAATTATATCTATTTTGTGTTTAACTAATTTATTTTGCTTCAATTCCACGTGGGAATTAACAAATAAATACATAAACTCCTCTTTAAGTTCCATCAATCTTTTGTCTTCTACTGCTTAAATGCTTTCTACTTTGTTCCCTTGACTTGCAGACTCTAACGAATTGACACTCCCTGCGTTTAATTTAACTTGGTTGACCTTAATAGAGCTTTTTATACTTCCAAAAATTATTGTTTCTTGATTATTGCCGCTATTTTGAGTGGAACCTTCCTTGCTTACTTTAATAATATGGAAACTCTGATTCGGATTTTCGTCGCTACTTTCACTAGATGATCCATCGTTCTCACTGTCTCTTCCTTCGTATTCAGAATTATTTATGTTTTTGTTGCATTCACTTGCTAATTGGCCTTTAATTGATGCTTCATTTATATCTAAACTTCTTCTACTAAACTGTATTCTGGTCTTTTCTTTACCATTATCTATATGGATCCGTCCTACCTTATAGTATATTTTATCATTGACCTTACTTAACTATGGCCTTCCTAACAGTACTTTATAAGATGAATAACTATCACATTCTAATACGACAAAGTCTGTTTTTACAACTATACCTTCTGATTCAACCTTGCATCCTCTAATAATTCCAAATACTTTTAATGGTTTTGAGTCAGCACCAGACAAGGAAACTTTTTTTTGTTCTACATCGTCAGCCGTAAGCCCGATATTGCTTAAATAGTCAATTATAACTACATTAACTGCACNTTTTTTTTGTTCTACATCGTCAGCCGTAAGCCCGATATTGCTTAAATAGTCAATTATAACTACATTAACTGCACTCCCACTGTCAATTAAACATTGCTCAATATACCGATTGTTAATATAACAAAGAATAGTAGGGTTTTCCGATGACACTTCTAGGCCAGAACTTTCTATTCTACTTAATTTTTGAGCGGATCGTTTGTTTTTAAGA
>NIPM01000989.1:0-33736 GCA_002738285.1 Holacanthella duospinosa | reverse complement strand
TTTGATTTAAAATTTATATTCAGTTAATATGGCACTTTATTCCCTTTTTGCTTAACTCAATTAAATTTTTAATTATTATTAATCAACCAATTATTTAATAAAAGGACTTAAAGTGCCATATGACAGTTCTTTAAGTTTTCCTGTAAANTTATTAATCAACCAATTATTTAATAAAAGGACTTAAAGTGCCATATGACAGTTCTTTAAGTTTTCCTGTAAACAAAAATAAGATATCAAAATAATCCAGAAAAACTACTTCGATATGAGCAATTGATCCACAACATTTAATAATTTGGAAAATTGTAATTCTATTACTAAATTTGAGAATATTTTGTTGAAAACAATAGCACCATTTGTAGCAAGAATGAAAAAAAGAATCTGAAATCATTACTACTGAACAATTTTTGAATCAAATCCGAAACCTCTTAAAAAGTCCACTAAAAAAGGTCAGGAAAATATGATAATAAAATTTATATTTTGCTTTATTGCTTTAATATTCCTTTTTAATAATAAAATTATAATTATCACTATTAGGAGTCGGGATTATCAAAATTAGGAATTCCATATTACAAATGTGGCAAAAATGTAGCTTTTAAAGGTAAAAAAATATAACGTTTTTATAAGCTTATTGAATTTATATAAATTAAATAGTCAAAATAAATATATTATAAACTTATTATAAATATAAATTTACATTTTGTATTATTTATTTAGTTTAAGTGAACCAATGATCACAATTAGGCACATTCACCCTACTAAAAACATTTAGAAACTTTTTATAAATAGAAACAATAATTTAATTTAAATATATACAAAGTTCAGAAAATTCTAGATCAAAATTATTAAGTACACTGTCATCTGGCAAAATGATACCATCCACTTGCACTTCCATATCTTTTGGGTCGATAAAGGAACGAAGAGAGAGTGCATTCTTAAATTCGGAAACGATGCTATTAGCATCGACGGGGAAGTAAGAGGTATATTTGCTCCTATAATTAGCCTCAAGGTAGAATGTGTCATCATAATGTCCATACATTTGAATATCCATCTTCATCACACCTTCTCCTTTTCTATCTTTATCTAACATTTTATTGACATCTTCGATATCAGGAACAAAGCATTCTGAGATAGTATCCCTCATGTGCCTAGGAAGTGATGGTAACAGTTCTGATATTCTATCAGGTTCCTCCAATCTTACTTCTATATCTTCAGCGACATCGATGGTTATCGTTAGGTTTGGAATGTGTTCTTGGGTAGAATAAGCTATAGAAAGTAAAATATTAAGAGTGTTCATTTGTATTTTTAATCATATCAACTTTCTTCTATATGTTACTTCGAAAGTAATAATGATCGTCATAATTGCAATCGCTTCCTGGTATTTTTGGGAAGGTTGGATTTACTAAAAAAACTACCAAGAATAAAAGAAAGTAATTTTGAAGGTCCTCGTCTGCTTACTTTCTATGTATATGCCTTGAAATGCATTTATGATTAAACCAAATCATTTTTGTAAAACCTTATGTCTGACCACGAAGAGTTTCTCAAAGGAATCGAAGAAAAGTGTTCAGATAGTCAATACACTTTAATAGAAGAAGCTCAAAAACGAATTAAAAGTCTACTAAATCTTGGCCCGAACCCCAATTTACAATTACTAAAGTCTTTAACCGAAAATTATCAATTATATTTATATAACCGAAACTGTAAAGACATAAGCCGATTTATTCAGGATATGAAAACTATTCCTAGTTTCTGTTATAGAACTGGGTTTCCTACCTTAAACGATAAATTTACTTGCGATGTAGGTTGGGGTTGTATGCTAAGAACTGGTCAAACCTTCTTATTACATACGATACAGAAATTAGAACCCAAAACAGAAAAGGACGAGTTAATTAAAAGGTATTTTATGGATTCGCCTGGATGTTGTTATTCTATACATCAATTTGCCATTGAGGGCTCGAAATTAGATACTCCAATAGGAAATTGGTTTGGCCCTACCATACTAGCAAATGTAATAAAGTACTATCCCATTTCCTCAAATATTTTTTATAGGAATTTAATGAAAGGTAAATTAGAGACCGAAATCAATAACCATGAATTAAGCATCAATTTAGAACGAAAATTCCCATTACAATTAATATTTTCTATCCGTTTAGGTATAGATGAAATTAAAGAAGATTATTGGTTAAGTTTGAAAGCTTGTTTCCAGATGAAACAATTCATAAGTTTAATAGCAGGTAGACCAAATGCAAGTTACAATTTCTTCGGCTTCATAGGCTCCTATTTAATATATAAAGATCCACACCTAACACAGCCTGCAATATCATTAGAGAGTCAAGACTTTGCAAGCTATTATTCGGATTATTTTGGTTTATTACATTTGTCGAAATTAGATCCTTGTATCTTATTGTCGTTCTTATGTCTAAATGAAGATGGTTTCAAACACTTGAAATCACAGTTAGAAATTATTAATCAACGGTATAAAGGGATTATACAGCTAGTTGAGCAAACTGAAATGGAAAATGCAGATTGGGATCACGAAGAAGACGATTTTTAAATAAATATGATAAATGCGAACTAATAATAATTTAATTTAAATAAATGATTTTGTTACAAAATTCCAAATCAAATCGATCAAGTTGACTATCATCTGTTAAAACCGTCGCATCAATCACCAGCACCATATCTTTGGAATCGATGAATGATCGAAGAGATAATTCATTCTTGAGTTGAGAAACAGTGCTGTAAGCATCGATACTGAAACAAGATGATATTTTGCCTCTGTAATCGGCTTTGAAGTAGAATTTATCACCTTCTGATCTCATCATACGCAACTGCATGTATTCTCCATCTTTTCGGTCTTCCATCAACATCTTTTTAACTTTTTCGATATCATGGATAAAACTTTCTGGAATGAAGTCCCTCATATATTGAGGAAGTGATGGTAACAATCTTGCTATTTTATCTTGGGAGTCTTCGTACACAACTTTCACGCTACTGCTAGGCCTGGACAATTTTATGATTGGTTGTTCAGTAGAAGTTTGGATTGAGATATTGATATTTATGGTATACATTTGTGATTTTAAAACCTTTTTTGCGTCTTATAATTTTTCGATAAGAGTTACACATTTTTGTCATAATTGCACTCATTCTTACATTTTCCTGTCAATTTTTTAGATCATAGAATGTAAATATACATTTATTTTTGATAATATGGCAATATTTTATATCTATTAATATTTACAGTATCTCACAAAAAAAATGGGACAACCATATTATCTTTTATACAAATAAAAGAAAAAATATTATATTTATATAAAATATCTTAATTATATTATACTTTTTTTCAAAAATTATCAATTATAATAGAACGATCAACAAAATAATTTATTGGGTGTTACACAAAAAATGGGACAGAATATCCCTAATATTTTGAATATCTTCCATTTACTTTCACAACTTCAACAACACGTTTAGGCATCGATTTTATCAACTTGTTTATAGAATCGGCTGGCAAATTGTTCCAAATCAATTGTAATTCTATTTCTAGCTCCTTCATGTTGGCGAAGCTTCTTCCATTGAGTTGCTTTTTCATGAAAGACCAAATATGTTCGATGGGGTTCAAATCGGGACTCTAGCTGGGAAAAATCAGAGTCTCTATTGATTTTTCGCCTAAATATTCTCTTACTACCTTCGATGTATGTTTGGGATCATTTTACTGCTGAAACACGTAGTCAACAAGGCCCGTTTTAGCAGCAGATTCTTTTAAATTATTAACTAATATGCGTAAATATTGATATCTACACATATTTCCTTGAATGAATACCAGAGTTCCTACACTACAAGTAGAGAAACATCCCCAAACATTCAACCCACCTCTGCCAAACTTGACGGTTGTATCTACATACCTAGGATTAAGCCCTCTTTTCGGTTCACGCCAAACGTATATTCTCCCACCTGAACTATAAAGATTAAAATTACATTCGTCAGAAAAAACGATGTTTTCCAGATATGAATCCGACATAAATATCCACTTATCACACTATTCTTTCCTTTTTGCTATATTTTTCAATGACATTAGAGGCTTTCTTATTGGACAATAAGCATATAAATTTTGATTATTTAAACACCTTCTGATAGTTTGATCCGAAACCTTTTTGTTTTTTTTCTCTTCAAATAAAATGTTCAACTTTGGCGCACTGATAGTCGGATTTTCTTTATGAATTTCGAGGACAGTATTAATATGCTCATCATTGAGTGTATAAGGTCTACGAGAGCCTCTTTTCCTTTCAATTGTACCTTTTTGGTTATATTTTATTAAAGATCGATTTACTGTAGAACGTGGTATTGATGTCATTTGCTCTATTCTTCTAATTGTAAATCCTTGTTGCCGCAAAGACACTATTTTTCCAAATTCGAATTCGTTTACTTATACCATTTTGATTTATTTTTTATAATTTTATTTTACTTAGTTATTAAAAAATTATTATATTGCGATTATTTTGTCCCATTTTTTTGTGTAACATCGAAAAATTCACCTATCAATTACTTGATTTTTTATTTTTGATAGGAGACTAAAATTGTATAACAAAATAAAGATCTAAAAACACATTTATTTAGTGTATTAGTTTTTCATTAAAAGCTAATTTAATTCAATAGCACAGAAAAATCTAGTTGTCCCATTTTTTCGTGAGACACTGTATGTATTATTCGGTTGATAAATAAGTATAATTTATATTTATTCATCAACCAAAGCAGGTTTTTGTGTAATTATTAGAAGTTTTTAACCAAAACAATAAAGTTCTTTCGAGAATTATACTGACTTCTTCAACCAAAATGATTGGTTTCTTTCAAAAATTTTGGTCCATACTTTTTCTTGTGCTAGTCTTTAACGATTAATTAAAATATCATTATTTTTTTCAAGGACAGAAATAAAAGATTGAAGTTTGGCATTTTTATTCTTAAGTTCTTGAATTTTATCTTCAAGATTCTTCATCTTTATTACTTTATTAAGTCTGCATTTTCTAGCTGCTATTATGTTTTTAAGTCTTTTCTTGTTTTTGAGATTATCCAAAGAATTAGTTCACCGGAATCGCTAGTTTTATGAGAATAACTGTAGAAATAATAGGTGTAGATAAAGTAAGATGTTTGGTTTGAGTATCTGGAAAAGGAGAGTTATTGCTAGCAAAGGCTTCATTTCTAGATGAATATAAGTAGGAATTAGCCCAGCTGTAATCATCAGAGAATGGCGACAATTTGTAATTGTAACACATGGTGTGTTATCTAATCTTTCGTCTAGACATTGATTTATTTCTTGTCTAGTCTTCTCCTTTTTTTACCCCTTTATCCCCTACTCCCTACTCCCATTTTTTTCCTTTTCTAGCTACCAATTTATCTATAAATTAGCATTGCTTTTATAATAAAGAATCTCCTACTTTTATCTCATTCTTTTAACTATTGCAATATGAACAACAGCACTCAAGAAACCCCACAAATGGGACAAATTGCATACAATCCCATGCACTGCTCAAATGAATCCTTCAAATTCACTATCAGAAGAAGTATCGACGAAATGGATACTGATGACCCGCTACCAACAATTTCCGTCAACAAATTTGCTATGAAGGAAACTGATAATTTTATTGTCTGGCACAAATCCTTTTTAAGAGCATGCACTACTGCGGCTGGTTAGAGCAAGAGAAATATCGAACTTTCCAACTATTACTTACTGAAAACGCTGAAAGGCTACTATATCAATCACACACGTTCTATGACACCTTATTTGAACTAGTCAAAGATGCTTCTATGGGATATGAAGCACACTATTTACAGTTTCAAGAAATCACAAAAACCAAATGAAACTATTACAAGCCTAGAAAAAGATTAAATAACCTAATATTTTTGCTAGAATCATTATCCCAAGATCCTAGAGACAAATCTAGCGACACTCAACTGCGAACCATATTCTTAATAGCCATTGAAAATTCAATTAAGCTAAACGTCCTCCTACAAAGACCAACCACCTATAAAGAAACAGTAGTTGCAGCCAAAATCATAGAAGCTACCAAGAAACTCTATAATAATCCAACCTCAAACAATACGCCTAGACATTACAACAACAAAAGACCAGTAAACAAGCCATTTTACAATAACAGTCACAACAACAATCATAAATACTGTAAATATCATAAAACGAATACCCATAGCTCTCAAGAATGTAACTTCCTTAATAAGAATAGAAACCAATCATTCTCTAATTTCAACCGAAACAAGCCTAATTCTAATTACCAACACAACCAACAATCAAACCATAGGAACAATCACACAAACAATAGTAATAATATCAACGGAAATGACTATGATAACACTATCCTATACTATGACCAAGCTATTAATTGTGTCAGCAGCACAAATATGAACCAACTACCAGTCAATACCATTAATCATGGATCAACCAAATTTAACGCCTTACTAGACACTTGTGCCACATGTTCCTTAATCAATATAAATATGGCTAAGCAATTAAAACTAAAAATGGAACCATGCAACTCACTACTATTATCAGTCTTTTTAGAAAATTCAAAAATCAACAAAAAAGTTATGCTAAAATTTACCATAGACAAGACCAACTACGAACACCAATTTCATGTGACAAATAAGTTATCCTATCCAATGATACTAGGCGTTGACTTCCTAAAGAAATACAATATGACAATTAACATCCATGAAATATCAAACTATCAATATGAAACTATTGACTTACCGACAGAAGGAGCTTATGCTGATATCAAGGATTTGATCCAAGCAAGTCCAGTAAAAAAAAGTCGGTCCGAATCAATTCCAAGCTCATCAAGAATTATTCAATGGTCCATTAAAATAAGCAAAGAACATCGTCTTTGATATCAATCTCCAACCAAATTTCGTTCTTGTATCAATGAAACTATAAAACATCCCGTTCATATATATCGAAAAACTCAAGTCACAAATAGAAGAATTACTCTCAAAAAATTCAAGTCAATTTTTGCATCTCCTGCCTTCGCAATATCTAAGAAAGATAATGATATTCGTCTGGTCATAGATTACCGCAAAGTAAACGATATAAAAATCACGGAAAACTTTCCCTTACCAAAAATATCTCATATTCTACAAAGACTCAAGCCTAGCAAAATCTATTTAACCCTAGACCTATACTCTGGCTACCACCAAGTCCCGGTTAACAAGAAGGATGTTTATAAAACAGGGATTATTCTTCCTTTCGGTCATTATGAGTTCCTCAGAATGCCGTTTGGAACGAAGAACGCCCCGGTTTATTTCCAGCGATATATTCAATCGCTGTTTGTTGACAAAAAAATTTGTGGTAACATATATTCATGATATTCTAATCTTCTCTCCAGACGTTAAAACTCATACTAGTCACCTCTATGAAGTGTTTAAGATACTTATGGACAACAATCTATCTGTCAAAGATTCTAGGGCGTTCTTATATCGTCTAGAAGTAGAATTTTTAGGCTTTCAATTACAAGTCAATGGTTACTCTTCTCTCAAAAACAAAGTCGAGTCTATCAGAAACATTCCTATATCAACAATAAAGCGCAAGATACAAAAATTCCTTAGATTTCTCAATTATTATCGTGGATTTATAGAAAATTTAAGCACATTGGTTTCTCCTATAATCGAGCTAATTAAACACAAGACTATAACATGGAATGACAAGGCAAACGAATCATTTAAAAAAATAAAACAACTGTTATCAACAAGAAACTATTGGTATTCCCAAATTACCAAGAACCATTCATCATAAAAACGGACGCCTCTAACACTGGCCTAGGAGAAATAATAAAGGAAAGTCATGTAACATTATCATTTTACAGCTACAAATTGCTGGATTCGGAAGAGCGACATAAAAAATTGGGAAAGAGTTCCTAGCAATTGTAAAAGGTCATTAAAACTTACCGACATATGCTACTTGGTCAAGAACTGCTAATACAAATGAATCACTCCAATCTCAAATTCCTAGACAACCCAAAATCAACAAGATTAGTCAACTGAAAATCAATTTTATCAGAATATAAATACAAATTAGAATATATACGAGGTAAAGCGAATGTCCAAGCAGATTATCTGTCTCGAATGTATGAAAGTAATAATACTATAGATAACCAATATCCACTAGCCAAAGAAACAATTCTCTATTATCAAAATATGAACAAACCAACAAAGTCTAGTCAAATTGAAGAACACAATGGCCTACCGATTATACCTAAAGAGTTTGTCAATTATCTAATAGAATATTATCATCAAAGTTTATGTCACCCCGGGTCAAAGAAATTGCTAATGATGCTGAACAAAGTTTCTTATTGGAAAAATATGAACATATATGTTGCTAAATACACTAATTCCTGTCTAGTCTGTGCAAAAGCCAAACCTTTAAAGAACAAATATGGATTTTATCAAGAAGTTAATTATACATCAAGTCCTTCTGAATATGTTAGTCTAGACTTAATAGGACCTATCAATGGCGATGATGAAATAAAATACATTCTATGTGTCCTGGACATATTTTCGAAATGGGTCGAGCTAATTACACTTAAGAACAAGTCTAGTCTTTTGGTTTCTACAAAGTTCGATAAAAATTGGTTTTTTAGATACCAAAAGCCAGCTAAAGCCTAAACTGATAATGGTCTTGAATTCATGGGTGACTTTCATGAGCTATTATCTAGTTTTGATATCAAGTATGTATTTACTACTGAGTACAATGCCAAGTCAAATGGAGCTAACGAAAGATCGCATTATTTTATTAATAATGCCCTGAAAATTTACTCTGATACTCCTATTAAAAAAGTATTCCAGCCATTCACTGGTCGATGCGAAGCACATTCTACAGTTCTTTAAATTGTTCTCCTGCAGAAATAATTTACGGATATAAATTACTGACTAGACGTGGTGTTAATAAAGATAAACTCATATCTAAGTCAAGACAAACAATTACACACCCCGTCAAAAGTGATTCAGTGTTTGGAAAATTCGAACTAAAATGGTAATTCATGAATGAGTAAGACTTCGAGCAAACTAATACTCATATGGTAGATAGATACAGCCTTTGTCTATAACATTAAAAATATTATAGATATATTTAAATATTGATAGAGTTATGATTACTCAAAGTTGAAAGTAGGTGATTCAGTATTTTGACGAATTTTTTAAATTTACAAAATCTTCATTCTAGAACATTCTAAAATATCGCAAAATTGTTCATTTTTATTTCATATCCTTAGCAGAAGGTATTAAGGCTTATTTTGTATGACAAGAAGAACATTGAAGAAAATTGAAACAAGAATTAACGAACTTACTTTAAACGGAAAATGTTCAAGAAAAATAGCTGAACTTGTTGGAGTTTCACAAGCAACAGTGTCCAGAGTAATAAATAGATTTGAAAAAATACTCCAGAGCCTATAATAGGTCGTCCTCTGGTCTTAGATAAGTATGATGAAAAATATATTGGAAGATTAGCAACAAGTGGTAAATGCTCCACCTCTACAGAAATACAGTGAGAACTCAAGAACTATGCAGGAATATCCGCCTCTTCGAGTATTATACTGCGCACATTAAAACTTAGCAACATCGTATCTAGATACAAAAAGAAGTGTCTACAATTTTAAAAATCTCATCGTCGAACAAGATCAGAATTTGAAAAAACACACAGAAAGTGGGAAAATAAGGACTGGGATATGTTTATATGGTCAGATGAGACTAAAGTAAATCTAGAGGGATCTGATGGACGTAATAGAACTTTCAGAAAAAGCGGGAAACCACTCAGAGATCAAAATATTACTCAATCAAAAAAATTCGGTGGTGGATCAATTATGGTTTGGGGATGTACGGTTTCATCAGGTGTTGTGTATCTTTGTAGAATTGATGGCAGTGTTAATGCTGAGATATATGAGAGTATTCTGGATGACGAGCTGATCTATACAATTGACTTGTATGGTTTGGTCAAATCCAAAATTGTCTTTCAAAATGACAATGCGTCCTCTCATATCGCTTCAAGTATAAAAAAATGGTTCAAAAGAAACGAAATAAAGGTAATGAGATGACCTGCACAATCTCCTGACCTTAAACCAATTGAGCATGTATGGGATCATATGAAAAGAGAGCTAAAAATTCGACCACCATGTAAAGACAAAGATGAACTTTGGGAGAGAATTCAATATATATGGAACAATATTTCAGCTGAAGTATGTCTTAAGCTTGTTAGTTCAATGCCTGGAAGACTCGAACAGATAAGAAAAACCAAGGGCGGGCACACAATCTATTGATTTTTCATTTTTTAAAAAATTCGTCAAAACACTGAATCACCCACTTTCAACTTTGAGTAATCATATCTCTATCGATATTTAAAAGATATCTATAATATTTTTAATGTTATAGAAAAAGGCTGTATCTATCTACCTTATGAGTATTAACTTGCTCGAAGTCTTACTCATTCATGAATTACCATTTAAGTTCGAATTTCCCAAACACTGAATCGCTTTTGACGGGCAGTGTATTAAATTGAGCACTTATAATTTAGCAAAGCAAATTAAGTCAAGAAAGGAGTTTAAGTTCGAACCTGGAATGAATCTCCTAGTCAAAACAATTAATAATTCTAAAAGGGAGGATGTTTACGATGGTCCTTTTAAGATAATTAAAGTTAATAATAACAATACAGTGGTCCTTGAAAATGATCAACTAGTCAATCTGGCACGAATTAAGCCTTCTAGTGGAAAGGAGGAGGATGTAACACATGGTGTGTTATCTAATCTTTCGTCTAGACATTATTGATTTATTTCTTGTCTAGTCTTCTCCTTTTTTACTCCTTTGTCCCCTACTCCTTACTCCCATTTTTTTCCTTTTCTAGCTACCAATTTATCTATAAATTAGCATTGCTTTTATAATAAAGAATCTCCTACTTTTATCTCATTCTTTAACTATTGCAATATGAACAACATCACTCAACAAACCCCACAAATGGAACAGTAATATAAAGTGTTGGTTTGGTATGTACTTATTCTTATGTTTGGATATTTCTTGTTCATTTTAATTGAAGAATTAATTTTTTTCTAAGCATTTAATTTTATAAATTGAAGCTTCAGACTAAAAATAATGAGAAAGATTTTTCAATCCATTAAAATTAATTCTTATAAACAAAAATATTTAATTAAAGTTTCGTTGCGACTTTAATTAAATATTTTTATCAGTTGCGATTTATTCTTTTTTATCCATAGAATATTGCACATAATAATTGGATGCAAAGATGGGCAAGTAGATCAAAAATAAGAAAAAGGTTTATTAGAAATCATTTTAGTTTATTAAGAAGCAATTGAAGTTCCAAAACTTTAACTTGAGCCTTCATTTCACGATAACTCAGCTCAGTTTTATCTTTTTTGAGGACAGAAACAGTAGTTTTAAGAGCAACATTTTCATTCTCTAACTGAGCAACTTTATCCTCAAGTTCTTTCATCTTTATAGCTTTGTTGAGTCGACATTTTCGAGCTGATAAGGTGTTTTGGATTCGTTTCTTTTCCTTAAGATCTTTGTCCATCTCCAATGGCTTAAAAGTCAAAGAATTGGTTGACTTGAGTGGCTCTTCATTATTAAGAACAGGAGTGGATAATCTCGATTTATCAGAAGGAGAATCTGAGATGAGAGACATAAGTTCTTCGAAGGAAGGATTTCTGGTAAAGCAAAAGTTATTAGTCGAGGCGAAATTATCCATGAATACCATCATATTTTCGTCGAAATAGAATGGATCGTGTTGATAAGGAAATGGTTCTTGGTTCGTATTTGAGATTGGGTTCGAATATTCTTTGTTGTTCATTTTGGTTGTAGTGATCATAGTTGGGATTCATTTTGAGATTGTTGCAAAAGCAGCGTTCTAAGGGGTTAGCAAGACATGGTGTTGGTCGATTTATTATTTGTAGTTATTCTTAGTAGTTAGGAGTTAATATCTTTTGTTGCTTTGCTGCGAAGATTCGATTTAAATATTTCGACCCCTGTAAGGAAATTCTTATCTAATCTAATTTTCAATATGGACCAAATTTTTTGAAAGAAACCATTCATTTTGGTTGAAGAATTCTCGAAAGAACTTTATTATTTTGGTTGAAAAATTCTAATAATTATACAAAAACCTGCTTTGGTTGATAAATAAATAAAATTATACTAATTTATCAACCAAATAATACATATATTTTTATTTCAACCAAAATATTAAGTTTTGTTCAAAAATTTTCTTCCATAGGGCACTTTATTTTCGTTCAGAGTAGTCCCCATTTTATTTATTAAATAGTTGGTTGAACAAGAGTGAGAATAATCTAGATTCATTAAAAATTTGGTTGAATTAAGAAGAGAATCAAAAAGTGACTACTCTGAAGGAAAAAAAAGAGCCATATTTTGACATTTCGAAATTGAGGATTTGAAATTTAAATAGGAATATATGATATTCTTTGTTGTTATTCTGTATCTATTGTCTTTATTTTGGTTTCTAAAGCTAATTTAAATAGCTCATTTGTTTTCTTCTGATAAGATGGCATTTTATTTTCGTTCAGAGTAGTCCCTTTTTGATTCTTTGCTTAATTCAAATTTTTTTAATGAATTTAGATTATTAATCAACCAATTATTTAATAAGTAAAATGGTGACTACTCTGAAGGAAAATAAAGTGCCAGATTAAAGTCACGAGGCAAAATAATTCTATTGGTAAGCCATGATGCAAAAATAAGGGATCGAATGCATTTATACACTTTGATTACTAATCATAAAATTTGAAATTCTGGTCTCTAATTTATAAATAAGGCTTGATGCTGATTTATAAGAAATAATTAAGACTCATAGACATCAACAAGAAAGGAACCTGATAATTTGAATTGGTTAATATTTTTGGATCGAATTTAGCTATAGATAACCTTTATTTTCATTATCCTTATATTAAACTAGAATTGAGCTTCAAGTCATCAAAATTGTTTATGATTTTACACTGGGATAGACATAATTTTTTTTGGGTCTATAATTTAGGATTAATAAAAAATATTGTATTGATACTTAATTGTCTATAAGAGTTGTACTTTGTGCTGAATCCCAATTTAGATTAAACTAGCTTGAATATTTACATAGAATCAATTAAAAGATAAGAATGCTTATTATAAATATTATGAATTACTATCCAAATATATAATTCGAAAGTTTTTGGTTCAAACCACATAGAAAACTTTCTAGTTCAATCAGAATACAATAATTTGGATATCCAAAGTAGAAGTATTACTATATGTTGGATAATTATCAATCTAGATGTCTGATTTGTATGATAACTTATAATTTGCATATAATAAAGAAGGCTTCGATTCCAAACGGAAAGACATTTCCTATCAAATAAGCAAACTAGAAAAGCAAAATTTTAATAAAATAAGCATTATCTTAGGTAAATAACCGACTCCGATCTAATGTCATAGTATTCCACACTGAATTTTGGGTCCAATACTTCATCGTCTAAATACAAGGCCAAAGATTCATCATGGGACATTTGGCGAAGAATATCGGTAACCAAGGTCTCGTTACATACGTGAAAATAGAAATAAGAACCATTCTCAGACTCTACACAAATTTCAAACTCTTCATATTTCGATAGTTCAAACTCGGGCCCATTTCTTACATTGTCAGTATGTAAGCCGTATTCATGATAATCAAGGAATTCAAATGTCTCAGCTTCTTCAAATATGTGCTCAAGTTCTATATGGGAAGGGGATTCTGGTCTGTTTGGGTCTTCATTACTCATAAGTCCAGTGTCATTTGATCTTTCGGGAAATAAGCAATCAATTAGCACTTGCTTTTCAATATCAGTAAACTGGATATGAGCCAATATTCTTTCATATAAGTTTCTCATATTTTATTACTTTATAGAAGCACCTATTTATATATCTTTTTTCGTGTCGCATTTTTTGTCTCTTCTAAATTTAGTTAGTCATTTGTCTTTTTTCAGAATAACTAAAAGTTAGATAAGCCGATGAAAGTGATATCGTATGTATAGGTTTATATTGCATTTATATATCTTTATAGTTAGGGTGGAATTTTACCAACTCAAAAATCTTGAAAATGATAGCAATAACGGTATTTACTGGCTTTTTAGGGGCTGGTAAAACGACTATAATATTGAAAATATTGGAAAAAATAGGGAAAGAAAATAAGATAGCAATAATTAAGAACGAATTTGGAGATTTAGAAATTGATTCAAAATTATTTAAACAATCTTCTACTACCTCTAATAATTTAGTAGTTCAAGAGATGCTGAATGGATGTTTATGTTGTGTTTTTATCGGTCAGTTAAAGAACGCTATATTAGCTTTGAAAAGTAATTTTAAAATTCTTTTCTCCATTTAAAGGTTATAAGCCCGATCGAATAATAATCGAAACTAGCGGATCTGCTTTTCCAGGTTTGTTCTTAATATATTAATATTATGTGTAGCACCCATAGCATGGCAGATCAATCAACTTGATTCTCAAGATTTCGTTTTGGATTCAATCATCACAGTTGTAGATTGTGTGAATTTCGAAGGCTATGAAGATACAAGTTACACGGCTAAGCTACAAGCGAAATATACCGACCTTATTATATTGAATAAGCACGAATTAGTAACTTGGAAAAATAATCAATTGATTTAGGTTAATGAGCATCAATTAGATTTAGTTATTGATAAAATTAATGAACTTAATACCGATACTCCTAGAGTGAAATTTTTTGCTGATATGGATATTCATTGGTTATTTGGGATAGACTCCAAGTTTGCTAAGTCTGATTTCGTTGACAAGCTATTAAAACATCAAGAACATCCTAAAGAAATCGAAACGTTGCAAATTAAAAAGAATCACAAATTTGGAGAACCCATTACTAAGAAAACCGTGGAAGATCTATTTATGAGTTTTAGTAAATTAGAAGTGTATCGAATTAAAGGATTTATCAAATTCTCTAATGATGGTAAGACTTATATTGTCAATTCTGCATTTTCAAGGGTTACTTTTACTCTTTCTGATCACAATATTCTTGATTCCGGAGTTTTTCTTTTGCTAACTGTGATGGGAAATGAGCTCTGCCTTTACAAGGACAAATTGGCCAAGTTCTTCGAGTTAAGTGATGAAGAAATAGTATTAAATCATTGATATCATTTATATTTTATAGAAATGACTCTTTCATTACTCCAACTGTACTAAAATGTCTAAATTTATCTGTAAATAGTAAAATAGCTACGTTCATGACTATATGATATATAAAATAAAACCTTAATAAATCATAGTATTAGATATAATTTCTTGTCATGACGATGTTTTGGTTTAAAAGTTGAAGATATTCAAATTTAGATTTAATAGAAGTCTACTTTATTGCGGATGTTTCGAATAATAATAATCATTCAGACTAGACCAAATAAAAATCCCCACCCCACAAATAGCACCAGTAATACCCGCCGGTTTCAATCCAGCTATGAAATTAAAACATAAATGGATTACAAGTAGATTTGAATATAACACCAGCAAAAACACCTGATAATACCGATATGCCTTTATTTTCTTTCTCAAAATAAGCCGAAAGACTGGTATTAATCAGATTATAAGACATAGCTAAAAAAATGGTGATTAAATGTAATTGAGCGAACCTACAACCCCAAAATTGTTACCAAGAAATGGCCCTCTTCTCGTACAACCGTTTAAAAAACTAGTATATCGAACTCTAGCAGGCGATCCTTGTGATGATTTCAAGCCTTCCTTACCACCCCATAAGCCACCAAGTCCCAAACCTAAATCATAGAAATGAATGAACAGAAATACCTATTAAATAAGCAGAACCAGTACCATAACAAATATTGTCGGTATAATCTCTTGATGGTAATAAACCAAAAGCTGAAGATTTTTGTTTGTTCTGATCTAAACTTAAATATTCTACAATATCTAAATTTTGTATTGGTTTCAATTGCTTCAAATCGACATTCTTGTGGATATTTAAGTTCGTCTCAGGTTCTACTAGTGGTTCTCCGAGCTTTTTATGTGGTATTTCTGGTGTGTTGAAGAATAACCCCATCTTTGCTTTAACTTTTACAAAATTTTCAATCTTGGATTTTTCAAGCCAAAAAAAGCAACCACAGAAAAAAGATTAGTCATCAAATTTTCAGCAATCAAATAAATTATTAGCTGGAATAGGATTACAGCCTAAATATTTTCGTTTTAAATCTTACAATCATTTCTATACCTTATTGTAATTAAATCAATTTGTAAGTAATTAAAAAACAAAATCAAGCACGAAACAGAGCCTTAAATAAATAGTTTATATTCTTACTTATAATTTCATTCTTTATGCAACTTAGCTAAGAGTTGAATCTCAAATCTTGGTAATTTCATTCTAAAGAATCATTCAAAGCAATTCAACCAAAGATGAAAAGTAAAGGACCACTCAATAGAATGCTTATTGGTTATGTTTTTATAAATCCTTCATTGTTACTAATCCAGCTAGCATTTTCTAAAAAGTCCAGATAAACCGACTTTGAAAGACAATTAAGATTTTTCATAACTTGTAGATTCTATTTTTCTGCAATATTTATCAACACAATGCATGTGATTTGTTCACCTTTCAAGGCCAAATTTTATATCATTTAACAATTTCGAACTTGGCTAAAAACTTTCTAAAAATAGACTATGGTTTTACAAATTGATATTGATAAAAAACATTATGGATTAAATACATATTTAATACTTTAGAATCACCTATGTTTGATAAAATGCAATATTTCAATCCCAAAATCATAATTTCAGAAACCCACAACCGCGGTCCAAACTAGTCAACTTCTTTAGTTTCAAAAGTGGTTATCCTTGTGCACGGGTAAATCCAGACCAATGAAGTATCTACTGAGGTTGGATTATTGCTGATTGAAAACTATACCCAATACCCTGCGTGGTGGCTTCGGTAACCATGCAATTTTTGGAAAGCTTAGGCTTTTTTAAAAATCAAAGTTTCTTAATCAAACTCCCTTTTGTTTTATACAGGGCTACCACTCTAATTATAAAAAAATTATTAGTCATATAAGGAAAATATTAAATACAGGTCTACCACTATTTTTATTTTATTGATTATCACGAAAAATATTGATTTTATTTTTCTTATATACCTAATAAATAATTTATAACTAAAAATATTTTTATAATTAGTAATAAATTTTTATAATTAGTAGTAGACCTGTATTTAATATTTTCCTTATAATGGCTAATAATTTTTTTATAACCAGAAATGATTTTTTTATAATCAAAAATAATTTCTTTTGAATTAGTAATAGTTTTTTTATAATTAGTGGTAGCCCTGTAATGTGTAGAAACTTGGAGGATTTTTAGATATTTGGATTTGAATTTTGTGAATAGGTTGAAATCTTAATGATTTTTTTATCTAAAAATTTTATCAGACTGTAATATAAAATATTTAAAAAAATATTAAAAATGTGCCCAAGAAATTCGAAAAAGTATAGATTTTACACATGATTTTCTTCCGAATTATACATATGGGACAAAATTTTTGAAGCCTCGGTTATAATATTAATGCATCACAGTGAAAATAGGTTGAGGAAGAAACTAAAATAGCAAGAATTATAACTAACAGATATTTTATGGATAGTAAAGTTGATAAATACATAAACTTATTTTCATTCTTACTATTTTATTCATTTAAGAAACTAAAATTTCTCGACCAATTAGAATATAATTATGTTTCAAAAATTTCCTTCCATATGGGACAAAAATTTTGAAGCCTCGGTTATAATTCTAGAATATTAGTGCATCATAGTGAAAATAGGTTGAGGAAGAAACTAAAATAGCAAGAATTATAACTAACAGATATTTTATTGATAGTAAAGTTGATAAATACATAAATTTATTTTCATTCTTACTATTTTATTCATTCAAGAAACTAAAACTTCTCGTCCAATTAGAATAGAATTATGTTTCAAAAATTTTGTCCCATATGGAAGGAAATTTTTGAAGAAAACATGATTTTTTGGTTGAAATAGTTGGAAATGAAATATTTAAATATCATTTGGTTGAAATATATATAGGAATTTTTTATTTTTATCAACCAAAATAGCTTTTTATATAATTATTAAAACTTTTCAACCATAATGATATATTTTCTTCAAGAATTTACTCATTTGATCAACCAAATATATTATAATTCCTTCAAAAATTTTCTTCCATATGGAAGAAAATTTTTATTTTTATCAACCAAAATAGTTTTTTGCATAATTATTAAAACTTTTCAACCATAATTCTTCAAGAATTTACTCATTTTATCAACCAAATACATTCTAATTCCTTCTAAAATTTCCTTCCATATCGAGTTCGAGGCATAGTCTAGTGTATAAATAGATTCAATTAATCAAAAAGAATGTATCCTAAATTAAAATCCATTGATTTTAAAAACAATTTAAACATATGGGACAAAATTTTTGAAACATAAATCTATTCTAATTGGACGAGAAATTTTAGTTTTTTGAATGAATAAAATAGTAAGAATGAAAATAAATTTATGTATTTACTATCCATAAAATATCTGTTAGTTATAATTCTTGCTATTTTAGTTGCTTCCTCATCCTATTTTCACTGTGATGCATTAATATTATAACCGAGGCTTCAAAAATTTTGTGCCATATTTTATTTACAATAAGGCGGTGATTCAATATAACTAGGCGGATTACTTTTCAAAACTTCATGTCTAGGATACTTCTGTAATTTTAAAGGAAACTCTAAAACACACCCTTTATCTAATTTCACTACTAACGAATGGGATATTGTAAATCCTTCATTGATTATTGTAGGATTGAACTTGTCTTCTTTTAACCATAAATGAAAGTTAGAGCTGAAATGAAATGGGTCTTTTTCATTTCCAAAAATCTGGGATTTGAATTTCCTAGTTCTGATGAATTTATTCTTAGTTGTCTGTTGAGATTCTCTAATAACCATTTCCACACATTTGATTACCATAGAATCAGAGTTGAGTTTCCATAGATCGATTTTGATTTGAACAAACTTATCACCTGGAAAGATCAATTTGGGATAACTTATCTTGTACAACACCTGATTAAGAGATTTCATTTGATAATGATTAGCTACTGTAGGATTTAATGAGTTATTTACATCGGTTGGGTCTAAACTGCTATTGATCAACTTAAAGTTTCTTTTAATCCCATATGTACCGTTGCTTAGCTTTTTTGATTTGATGTTGAGTTTAATGCAATATTCTATGGTAGCTAATTTAGTAGAGATAGAACTGGGTAATGATTGATCCATCAACAATTCAAAAGATAAGTAGTGCTTATGAGAATTTGAGAAGTTGGAGTCTCGTTTGAGTTCTATGGCTTGATAGTAAATTCTATCATTCTTCTTTTTGGTTCTCATTGTACCGATCAATTCTACATTTAATATATCTATTTGAATATCTTGTTTGAAGTCAAGTATTGTAATCCCGGCTATAAATGTGCTTTTATTTTGCCAACATGTTATGAATTTGGGTGTGTAAAGATTTGCCAATTGGATTAAAGATTCTTTGTATTTTGTTTTGGTTAGTTCCATCAAATAATTTGTAAAGTTCTTGAATACACTTTTATCCTTTATTTGTATTGTTACACATTGTTTCAATTGTTTGATGCTGAGCTATTCGATTTTCGGCCTAATTTGCCAAGAAACATGATTTCATATAATTTATGACGTTTACTGAAAGGCCTATCTCGGGTTATTGATTCGAAAAATACAGCTCTATTGTTAGAATAATCATAGATTCAAATTCGATATTATTGGAAAGTGTAGCTTGGGTACTATTTTCGGATTTTAGTGCCACATCTGGAGCTTAGCCATTTGTTTTCAACTTGTTAAAGACGAGAAAATACTCAATGCACCTTTCAAAGCTCTTGATTTACATAATATAGTGTCTTTGTTCTGTTCGAATTGTATAATTTACCTAAAGGTGTCAATAAAGGCTAAATAAGCACAACTTACCACAAAATAGAAAAATAAATATTAGTGAAGGTGGTTTTATTATGTATAATCCAGAACACAGCTAAAAAATCAAGAGAAAGGTCTTCTATTAATAATATAAGGATCTTCCGAATAATCCTCAGCAGATATCCATAACTATATACAATCATTAGCAGAGTAAATACTTTTTTAAACGTAGATAAAGACGCCAAAATAGATCCACCAATCCAACACGAATATTTGCGCTCAGGTGGTGCCATGATCTTAATTTTAATTTCACGATTCTGCGTAAGTTTCTTTAATTCCAACAACAATCGATCACCGAATCCTTTAAACAGAGTTGATCCGCCGGACAATACAATGTTAGAATATAAAGTTGGTCGTAAATCCAAATCACTTCGATTTATACTATCATAGATTAAACCACTAACGGATCTATATTCATACCCTCCTAATTCGGGATTAAATAAAAGTTCTGGCGCCCTAAACCGTTCAGTTCCTAACTAAATAAATAGATTGAGATTCTAGTTAGAGCATACTTTTATAACCACGCCATCAGGTAGAATATAATCGTTCGGTACATTAGTTGCATGAGAACTAGTATTAGAAAATAAATATTGATCCTTATCTTCCTTCAGAGGGTTCAGGCTAACATAAGAACAAGTCTCTTTAATATTCCTCACAATCTCCATTTCGGAACTTGTATTGAATTGAAACCCTTGCTTCATCATCAACACTTGTAAATATTCCGTTATCTCCCTCCCGCCGAGGTTGATCCGCTTGATGTTCGATGATATAGCAAATCCTTCATAAATCGGTACTGTATGACTAACTCCATCCCCACAATCTAAAACTAACCCTGTCGTCCTACCTGACGCATATCTACCACAAAATGATTTTAAGAGTTACAATGATAGAACGCCTTGGATCGAGGAGAAATAGGCTGGTACATTGAAATTTTCAAAAAATATCTGGGCAGTACGTTCGGCTTCTTTATTTGATATAAAGGGCGGTTCTGTAACTAAAACGGGATGCTATATAAAAGCATTCAAACTCACAAGAAAAGTACCTCTTCTGATAAGACCTTCAATTCTTCAGAATAAAGATGGGACCAAATCAATTCCATATCATCCCAATTCGTAACTTGACCATTAATTCGAGGATACGTTAATTTACATAAGCCTTTTAATTCTAACGCTTGCGATCCTATGAAAAATGAATTCTCAAGAGAGCCAGCCATGATCCTCATATGCTTTGGTCTTGCAACACTATACCATTTGTAGAAGGATGTAAGGGATGATGGAATTACATTGAAGAAAAGAATGTGCTAGGCACATCAGCGCCTGCGAAACCGGCTTTCATAACCCCAGATCCCTATATGTGTTTGTTATTTTGTGAAGATAGATGTTACATTGTCTATTACTACTGGTTGATTCGTAATTACACTTTGGTGTTCCATTTTGATGACAAATCCTTTGGATTCTACGAAAAAATTCCAGTTTGAATCATGGACTGAATGCCCAAGTTGGTAATTTGTGATGAAATATTGTAATTCTTAGAAAATCCAATAAATTTTTGCATTTACCTTTAAATCTATATAGCACTTTATTCTCGTTCAGAATAGTCCCTTTTTGATTCTTTGCTTAATTCAACCAAATTTTTTATGAATTCTCACTCTTAATCAACCAATTATTTAATAAAGGGTTTTTCAATTGAATTGTCGCGATTTGCAAGTGTAAAATAGATTTCAAATAATGATGATATTTAAAATAAAACACACAAATCAACAAAGTATATAATATTTTCAAACAGATCTTCCTTATTTGATGGTCAAATTTCTGAATTTTACATAGAAATTAACCACAAGCAGTCTTAACATCTTGATTTGAGCAACTTTGACATTGAAGGAACTATAGCCAATAATTGACTAAAAGAGTGGATAATTTATATAAATTATAGTATTTTGTGTATTATTTAAATTTTACAATGATGTAGATTTAAAAATTATCTATCACTAATAGATGAAATTGACTTCGATTGATTTATTAGCGATAGATAATTTTTAAATCTACATCATTGTAAAACTTAAATAATACGCTAAATATTATAAGTTATATAAATTATCCACTCTTTTAGTCAATTATTGGCTATAGTTCCTTCAATGTTAAAGTTGCTCAAATCAAGATGTTAAGACTGCTTGTGGTTAATTTCTATGTAAAATTCAGAAATTTGACCATCAAATAAGGAAGATCTGTTTGAAAATATTATATACTTTGTTGATTTGTGTGTTTTATTTTAAATATCATCATTATTTGAAATCTATTTTACACTTGCAAATCGCGACAATTCAATTGAAAACCCCTGTAAGTAAAATAAGGACTACTCTGAACGAAAATGGCACTTTATTTGGACCAAAATTTTTAAAAGAAACCAATCATTTTGGTTGAAGAATTCAGTATAAGTCTCGAAAGAACTTTATTATTTTGGTTGAAAAATTCTAATAATTACACAAACCTGCTTTGGTTGATAAATAAATATAAATTATACTTATTTATCAACCAAATAATACATATATTTTTTATTTCAACAAAAATATTGTTTTCTTCAAAAATTTGGTTGAGTTAAGCAAAGAATCAAAAAGGGACTACTCTGAAGGAAAATAAACTACCATATGGCACAAAATTTTTGAAGCCTCGGTTATAATTCTTTCATCATAGTGAAAATAGGTTGAGGAAGCAACTAAAATAGCAAGAAATATAGCTAAGAGTTATTTTATAGATAGTAAATACATAAATTTATTTTCATTCTTACTATTTTATTCATTTAAGAAACTAAAATTACTCGACCAATTAGAATATAATTATGTTTCAAAAATTTTCTTCCATATAAACCAAAAGTATTATTTATTGGTTTATAGAATTTTTAATTCATTGATAAATTTTACATGGGCAATATTCTACACTGAGGCACTAATAGAGATTTTATGGTAGTAGATTTACATCAGAAATTTTTTACAATGAATATTGTAACAATCTATCAGGTGGATACAGTCGCAATACTCGGATCACACGCAAAATTTTATCCCCCCGTAGAAATTTAAAAAAAAGTTAAGATTAAAATGATGTGTTATATATGAACATAAATCTTATTCTAACTTGAACTCTTATAATTTTGAGCACAATAGTGTTTGTCACAAATATGAATAGTGAAGGAGTTAATACCCAAGCTGTGGAATCATTTCACAATGAAATGAAGTTGGAAATTAAAAGACGTAAAGGAGTTCTTACTAATAAGAGATGTGAGCTTTTAAAAGAATTTTGATTTTATTTTAATAATAGAAAAGAATTTTTTATACAAGTCATTAATTTAATAAAAATTTAAGTTTATTTTTCAATATACATGTAATTTTGTTTTTTTATCACACGCAAACCTTTCCCCCCAGGGGGAAAGGTTTGCGTGTGGTTCCAATACTCTTCAATGCCGTCACTTTTTGAGATCAAACTTCATGATACAATTTATTCTGTCAACAAATGTAGTTATAAAATTCAAGAAATCTAAATTCTTTATTTGGATTTTCTAAAATGGTCTCATTTTCCAGGAGTGTATTGGTAAATAAAATCGATGAAAATCAGGAATTAATCAAGATTTTACGGAATCTAACTTCATTGTGCAAAAACACGATACCTAGATAGTTTTTTGTGGGCTTGAAACTGCATACAATAATTTTTTGTGTAAAGTTGAGGGAACTTATGGTCAAAAAATCGATGTTATAAAAGCATGGGAGTTTATTTTCGTTCAGAGTAGTCCATTTTTGATTCTTTGCTTAATTTAACCAAATTTTTAATGAATTTAGATCAATCAATTATTTAATAAGTAAAATGGGGACTACTCTGAATAAAGTGCCACATGTGACTAACTTATTTATTTTAGAACGGTTAAATGCAACCATTAAGCTTAAAGGTATAGAAAATCGTCATGTGGGCTAAGAAACAAAGGGATGAAATGGAACATCTAATACCATTTTAAGCCAACTACTCTCCCTGAAACATTAATTTTAGCAAAAGTTATTATTTTAACACCCTCTTTTTCTGCTATAAATAGGGCTTGGTTAAATTGAATCTCTAAATTTTATGACTCGAAAGTATGGCAAAAGAAAACAAAGGAAACACACCAACATAAAACAAAAGCCAATAAAAAGAAAATTCATAGAAGGATCAATTACAGAAGAGCCAATGATAGAAGATTTGTTCATAGTTGAGAACGTAGAAACAGAAATTATAGAAGAGAAACTTCGAAAAGTTTCATTCGACTTAACGAAGAATAAAGCAATCACTTTACCGTCTAAGAAAACAATCGATTACGTTATAAAAAAGAGAGAATCTAGTGATGATATTTGTGATATTTCTCATTTCTCTATCTTGAAATTGAAGGATTTAGCAACGCCAGTTTATTCTTTAGGCGATTGCAAGTTGAAACCAGCTTTGAAAAACTCTTTCATCGCTCAAATAGCAGTTTAATTAGGGGGTTCGTTTCACATTAAATTCTTTTTTGGATTTTCTATCTTTTGCTCGATTATTTTGCAATCCTACTCTCTATTGAAATTTTATTCTAAAAATCAACCTAAGAAATCTTATCTCCAATAATGCATAGAATGAAACCAATAATTCAACTAACCAATAGACACCTGACCAAGAGTCTAATAAGCGGATTAACTCCTTGGACAATTATACGAACATATAGCGAAGCACAATTACCAAAACAAACAGAAGAAGAGAAATATACGAAAATTAAAGGAGTTAATGCATTAGATAAAGCAGCGACCTATCTTTTGATAACTGACATAATGAGAGGTATGTGGTTAGTTTTGGAAGGCTTTTTTCGTACACCATATACTATGAATTATCCGTTTGAAAAAGGACCCTTAAGCCCAAGATTTCGTGGTGAACATGCTTTGAGACGCTATCCATCAGGTATATCCACCCCTGAAATGATTTTTTGACATTTATAGGTGAAGAGAGATGTATTGCTTGTAAATTATGTGAAGCAATTTGTCCTGCTCAAGCCATAACGATCGAAGCAGAACCACGAGAAGATGGTTCCCGTAGAACTACCAAGTACGATATCGATATGACGAAATGTATTTATTGTGGTTTTTGTCAAGAAGCATGTCCAGTTGATGCTATAGTGGAGACTTCCAATTTCGAGTATTCCACAGAGACTCATGAGGAATTGCTTTATAATAAGGAAAAATTGTTGGCTAATGGAGATAAATGGGAGCCGGAAATTGCGGCGAATATTCAATCAGAACATCCTTATCGCTAACTCAATTTCATTAAATCTACTTTCCTCCTACTATTTGATATAGTTGTATGTTCTTTTTGATAACAATGAGATAATTATATACTTAGTTGGATCGAATAAGTCCATTTATTTCCGAAAAGAACAGTTTAGTTGACAAGAGCAGGGTACGCTTCTTTGATTTCATTGGAAATAAAGCGCATTTGGTCTAAATGTAGCTATAAATACACAACATATGGTTTAGAAAATGAAATATAATCAAAAGATGCATTAATTAGCCATTTTTCTTCGACTAGAATTCTCATATTCGACCTCCACCGCTTTTCCTAAAAATCAAACAAATTGAAGATACTTCTGTTTATAATTTTTGGCTTCATAACCTAATCAATGAATATAAATATGAGTACTTTATTAAGAATAACATCATTATTACCGATATCTTCAATCTCATCTTCACTTTCTGATATATCAGCAACAAATTCTCTCTATAATAAAAAGATCAAATTAACCAATGAGACCTCATCCATAAAACCTTCATCCGATTGGTAAAACTCTTCTTCATTAACTTCTTTCAGCTTATCACCTTCTACGAGTTTCTTCCAAACCTTCGGATGAACATTTAAAGGTTTATCACCATAAGCATTGGAATTTAATCTATTCAATAATTCTTCTTCAATAGTCCTCTCCAATTTAGCCGCCACCTCAGCTCGGATTTCACGTTTAGATTCACGTTTATCTACTTTACGATGGACTCGAACCATCTTGGTGTTTGTATTAAGCTTAATCTTTCTTAATCGGATCAAATATTGAGCAATCTTAGTTAAACGAAGTTTCACCTTATGAATCGTCTTACGAGGCCAATAGATCAATTCCTTATCGATCTAAAAGCATATGTGAATGGAGGATCAGAGTACTTGATCTAGCGCTTTGTGATAATTAGGATTTAATTTAATTTTCTCCCACATGGTAGCTGGACTATGCGATCGTTCAACTCGTTTGATACATAAATAAACTACACCTATATATAAAAATTTCATACAGTTTATAATACCTAATCTCTCTCTAATAGTCGCATATTGCCCATTGGATAATGGACAATCGGTTTTATTGCATAATCCTGTGGCGTTGAATTTGTTCTTACAAAACTTATTATCATCTAATCTAAAGAGGATGTGAGGTGTGATGATTTTTACTTCTTTTTGTAAGCACAGAATCTGTTATTCAATATCTCCCAGATGATTTCGTCGCAATTCATTTCGAGAAAATTTACAATTAGTCGAAATATTTTGCATACAAACTATATATATTTTGAAAAGAAATTAATAACCTTAATATTTATTGAAAGATTAGAAACGATTTCTATAGTAAGGGAATGGAGGATAAGGCCTGTAATAAGGAGGATAGTAAGGGTAAGAAGGATAGTAAGGATAATAAGGTCTGTAGTAAGGTGGATACCAAGGTCTAAAGTAAGGAGCAGAAGGTTTAGTACCACCCTCAGCCTTCTCTAATGGCTGATTTGTGCCCTCTTTTGGCACGTTTTCAACGGGCTTGGCCTCTTCTTTTGGAGGTAAATCTCGGCGAGTGAGCTCCAACAATCTTCCTTTCTTTGGCAAATCTTTTCTTTCCTTCATCATTCTGTCTAATAACAAGTTGAACGTTTTTGGATCCGATCTGGATAAGATCAGTAGGTTTCCGGCGATTTGGAGATTCTTACCTTCCAAATCTTCAGTAGTCATAAGCTTGGTGTTAGGTGGTAAGTTATTTAAATCCATCTGGTTCAAGAAACCGTACTCTGATGGATTTTGATTGTATATTGGAGTATCGGGAGATTGCTCCAATGGTAAGCTTTTCGGAGATTCATCAATTGGTTGGCTGTTGTCCTCAGTAGGTTGGTTCATTTCTTCGGTATCTAAAGCATAAGATAGAGCAATAAATAATAAATTGAATTTCATTTTGTGATTTCTATAGTGGGTTGGACCTCTATTTATATCTGACTTTTAGAGTTTATTTAAGCAGAATTTAACATGCATAAACAAGTCTAAAGATCCAATTTTCAATACTCAAAAATCATCCTTTAGTAATAAAGTAAAATAAAGCGTAGAGGACACCGAATACCGATGCAATTAAAGCGAGTAGGAAATATGAATTCCCACCTCTACGAGAGCTTTTATGAAGATTCAAGATTAAAGAATCCAAATTCAACGAAAATGAATCAAGACCAAACAAATCCAAGACCCTTTTCTTAGCTTCAAATTTCAATTGATGTAGATCAACTTTCCCCATGACAATTTCAATCACTCTATTTGCAAAATCTCTTTCATTAGCTTCACATAAGAATCCTGTTATCTTATTTAAAACACTTTCTTTTGGTCCACCACTATTGACTGCTACTATTGGTACTTGCGAATACATCGCTTCGATTGGTACAATACCAAAATGTTCATTAGATGGTGTATATAATAAACATTTAGCGTTTTGAAATAGATATGATCGTTGATTCTCATTAAATGATGGTAAGAAAATCACTTGAGTATTGGTTGGTGTGATGAGATTTTCTTTTTCTAATGTTATATGTGTATTGAGGTGTAATTCCTGGCTTAATTGATCTAATTCTTCTAAATATTCAACATTTTCTTTTACCCTATAATCATAACCACCTATCAAAAACAATTATAAATTATTGATTTTGGGAACCTGCTATAACTAATCTTAATTTCTTCTTTATATCATCATCAAGTTGATCGCTATGTATCAATAAATGAAACGTTCGTATCGCTAATTTGATGTTCTTTTTCCGCTCAAATCGATTGATTGTAATAATCATAATCTTATCACTACAGAAAATATCAATTTCATATTATCAATGTACCTTTTCAAGCAATTCAAAGTCGTATCATCAAAATTGAGTTTTTCAGAATAGGCCTCTAATCTAATAGCAGGGTATAAAACAGAAGGTGTTTCTTTAATTGATCTAAATGCTTCTTTAAAAATCTCAGCTGTAAACTTGCTATTAACAACTATCATATCGGATGACCCTATGCAATTAAATTGCAAGTTTTTGAGATACTTGTTGTTATTTCTTCAATATGATCAAATGGATATCTATATATAGCTTTTAATAAAGTAAGTCTATTAGTGAGAAGCTTGTCCGGATAATGACAGTAGAATAAAACCTTAATGTATGAATTGAACTATGAGAATATTACTTTGGATTTCGGAAATAGGTATTTCAACAAAGGTATAGAGATTGAAATTTGATCAACGAAAAATATATCATAATGAGGTTGCTTATAATATAGCTCAAGGGTTAAATGTAAATTTCTCAAACTAGCAAACAAAATTTTGAACGAATCCTTCATAGGAAAGACCTTATTACCAAGAACAAAAACATCTAAACTACCTATAAACACCCAATAATGTAAAGGTGATACCATCAATAGTTTCCTTAAAACAATGTGTTTTATCATGATAACTGGTATAAATATCTACTAGATGACCTTTTTCTTTTAATCCCATAGCTGCATCAACTACTAAGCGTTCCGCTCCACCTATTTTTTATTATTTTTTTAAATTAATGGAGTGAAAAGGTTGTACCTATACCGAGATCTGGATGTATAAATGCGATTTTGAGCTTCTCTTTCATAAAAGAAAAGTTCCGTCACCAAAGTTGGTAAACAGCAATGACGAATGAAAACAATTTATGTGGAACAAAGTTTTTATAACTCTAAGATTGATCATTTATAATCATCTCTTAAAATTGTCTTATTTGATCACAAAGAATTATTCTACAAATATTGCTCATTTTAATATCTACAATTGAGCTAATATTATTTTATTATAATTAAATGTGCTCAATTTGCATATAATATGGCACTTTATTTTCGTTTAGAGTAGTCCATTTATTAAATAATTGGTTGATTAATAATCATAAAAAATTTGGTTGAATTAAGAAGAGAATCAAAAAGGGACTACTCTGAACGAAAATAAAGAACCATATGGGACAAAATTTTTGAAGCCTCGGTTATAGTTCTAGAATATTAGTGCGTCATAGTGAAAATTGGTTGAGGAAGCAATTAAAATGGCAAGAAATATAGCTAAGAGTTATTTTATGGATAGTAAGAATGAAAATAAATTCATGTATTTATCAACTTTACTATCCATAAAATATCTCTTAGCTATAATTATTTCATCATAGTGAAAATAGGATGAGGAAGCAACTAAAATAGCAAGAAATATAGCTAAGAGTTATTTTATGGATAGTAAATTTATTTACTATTTTATGCATTCAAGAAACTAAAATTAGAATAGAATTATGTAAGAAAACATTGTGCCATATGATTTAAATAGCATTATAAATGCATCATTTTTTCCGAACACGTGATTTGGAGGCTATAAAATGGGACAATATTTGGGACAAAATTTTTGAAACATAATTCTATTCTAATTGGACGAGAATTTTAGTTTCTTGAATGCATAAAATAGTAAGATAAAAATAAATTCATGTATTTATCAACTTTACTATCCATAAAATAACTGTTAGTTATATTTCTTGCCATTTTAGTTGCTTCCTCAACCTATTTTCACTATGATGCATTAATATGAAAGAATTATAACCGAGGCTTCAAAAATTTTGTGCCATTTTTGAAACATAATTCTATTCTAATTGGTCGAGGAAATTTAGTTTCTTGAATGAATAAAATAGTAAGAATGAAAATAAATTTATGTATTTATCAACTTTACTATCCATAAAATAACTCTTAGCTATGTTTCTTGCTATTTTAGTTGCTTCCTCAACCTATTTTCACTGTGATGCATTAATATTCTAGAATTATAACCGAGGCTTCAAAAATTTTGTCCCAAATCTTTAAGGAAAAACTTTCATTTTGAACATGGCGAATCGATTTTTATTTACTAGCGAATCTGTAGGAGAAGGCCATCCTGATAAAATTTGCGATCAAGTATCGGATGCTATACTCGATGCCTGTTTAGAACAAGATCCTCAATCAAGAGTAGCTTGTGAAGTATCAACAAAGACAGGTATGATCTTGGTTTTTGGTGAAATCTCTACTAATGCTATAATAGATTATCAAAAAGTGGTTCGAGAAACTATAAAAAGTATTGGGTATGATGATTCGGATAAAGGGTTCGATTATAAGACTTGTAACGTCTTAGTTGCTATTGAACAACAAAGTCGAGAAATTGCACAAGGTCTGATTCAAGTGAGTGACAAAGTAGAAGATATCGGTGCTGGTGACCAAGGTATTATGTTCGGTTATGCTACGGATGAGAGCAAGGAGTTGATGCCTCTAACGATCATCTTTGCTCATAAGCTTAATTTCAAACTCAGTCAGCTGAGAAGAGATGGTACATTATCTTGGTTACGTCCGGATTCAAAAACTCAGGTAACTATAGAATATGAGAACAAAAATGGGCATCTTACCCCAATTCGAGTCCATACAGTTGTAATTTCAACACAACATTCACCTGATGTTGATAATGAGACTATTAGGAGGGAATTGAAGGAGAAGGTTATCTTCGAAGTTATACCTAAAGAATTACTAGATAAGAATACTATTTATCACTTGAATCCCAGTGGAAGATTCGTAATTGGTGGACCACAAGGCGATGCTGGATTAACTGGTATATTACCCTAATTTGATTGATTTTATTTATTAGGTAGGAAGATTATCGTTGATACGTATGGCGGATGGGGTGCCCATGGAGGTGGTGCTTTTTCAGGTAAAGATTTTACGAAAGTTGATCGCTCAGCAGCTTATGCAGCTCGCTGGATTGCGAAATCTTTAATCCATGCTCAATTGGCCAAACGCGTTTTGGTACAAGTCTCATATGCTATTGGAGTTGCAAAACCATTGTCTGTATTCGTTGATAGTTATGGTACTTCGGAGAAGAGTAATGAGGAATTGATTAAAATTATTGATCTCAATTTTGATTTAAGACCAGGCGTGCTTGTTAAAGAGTTGGATCTTGCGAGACCTATTTATAGAAAGACAGCTTGTTATGGCCATTTTGGTAGAGAAGAGTTCTCATGGGAAACTCCTAAGAAATTGAAAGTAATTTTCAATTGCGTTTTATGTTTGTAGTTTTAGATCTTTTTTGGATTCTTTATAATCTCAATAAACTTGATTCATTTCACACTTTTCGTTACTTTTACTTGCGTTCTGAGAGTTTAAAATACAATTCTGATGTAGGATTTATTCATAGAAACGAAGATATAATACTAAGTTGCTTTTGAATAAATGTAAAATATACATCATCATTAGCTAATATTGTATGCGAAACCTCATATTGTTTGACCACAGTTACTGTAAAAAAAGAAAATTTGGAATTCGATTCAAAATGAGCGAACGATTATTCCAATGTAGTTTGCCAACAGCATTATTCTATAACACCAGAAATGCGAGAAATTCGCTGGTATATTTATCAGGTTTCTTAGTATAGCATATCTCAAAATTAGTTTTATATAGTTTTCCTTTTCTTGGTGGTTATTTATAGATGCAATCATACATCTAAAGGCAGATAAAACGAATCCCATAAATGCATCTTTCGCTGATTATGTGTCTGGTATTTCTGCAACTTTTGGACTTATTATGTATTTATTCAATATTATTATTGTAGCGTCAATTCTTTGGATCCTGCTTTAATTCGTGGTGATTCGTTTACGTATTCAGGCTCAAGCCAAGCTTGGAAAGCAAGACTAATGTTATTAATAGGTGTAACATCTAATGCTGGTGCTGTGTTTGGGGCTATTGTATATCTTTATTTAATGGATTATTTAGACTTTAGCAGTATCAAGTTATTTTAGTCCTAATGGGGCGATTTATATGGGTACTACTTTGATTATTCAAAGTATTATGATTTTGCTTAGGTATTATCGGGTTTTATATTTTTATAGTACTATTACTCTTTGGGTTGCTCAAAGTATGCAGAATGATGGAAATTATAATATTGTTTTGAATTAAATATACTCAGCAGCAAATGCTACATGTATCATTTGATAGATTATAAATACATGCGAACTTTACCATATGGCTGTGTTACATAAATGAAATGGGCTTTTTAGATAATTTAGGAACATGGCTGACACTTTCGAATTCGATGTTAGATTACAAAAATATAGCACCAGTTTCGTATTTTGGAAAGTCCTAAATAATTTAATCAATAAAATTGATCCATATTGTCACTCTTCAAAGTGATATTCAAATTTCAAATTAGGACAATCTTGTTCGATCAACTTTCTAACCGCATTATTGTCATATACCAAGTGAACTTTCCTAAGATTAATGAGCTTAGTTTTAGTATAAAATATTTGAAGCGAATTTTCAAAATTAAAGTTTAAGAATCAACCTTTTCAAATTTGTTTTAACAAAGAAAAATCAATAAATGAAGAGGATTTCCTAGACTAATACAGAAAATAATATAGAAGTTCTAATAGAAATTTTAATAGCTCATATTGTAAATATAATTATCTCAGCTTTTCAAAAGATGTTTTGTTACAAGAAAAAATAAGCCAAATAAAAATATAAGCATTTTGATAAAAGAATTATAAAACACTTAGTTCAAACCTCACAATCACCCTTGGGCAATTGGCTTTTAACTTTATTTTATTAGATTAAGATAGGAAAGTATTTATTTATAAGAACTAGTATGTTAAAGCGAGCCGAACATCCCATGCAAAAAGATGATCATAAGCGCTAAACCAGACTACATTGGCTGAGCCTTTTGGGTCTTCATAGTAACTTTTCCTGTCAAAATAAATCTCATTATTCAAATTATTCTAAATTTCATTATGATTCCTAAAGCTATCGAGACTATTAAGGACCAAATGGGGATGAGACCTCTTTTTATTTACAAATCCGACTTTCATGTTGAGGTTATCATTGATGTGATGCACAAGACGTTTACGTCACACCTTTCCTTGTCCATCAGTGTAAAGTTCCAATTTCACCCCAAGTTTATGGTGTAAATGCAATACACCAACAGAAGATAAAGAACCTCCCAAACTATGTTCAGTTAGTACTATTCTATAATCGACATATTTCTTTATCAAGTCTTGGGAATGAGGCATAAACTTCAATGCTAGCTCTTCATAAGCATGGAAAAATCCATGGACTTCACACTTTTTAGGAATATGGCACAATATTTTCTTACATAATTCTATTCTAATTTTAGTTTCTTGAATGCATAAAATAGTAAATAAATTTACTATCCATAAAATAACTCTTAGCTATATTTCTTGCCATTTTAGTTGCTTCCTCATCCTATTTTCACTATGATCACTAATATTATAACTGAGGCTTCTAAAATATTGTGCCATATGGTTCTTTATTTTTGAAGCCTCGGTTATAATTCATTCATATTAGTGATCATAGTGAAAATAGGTTGAGGAAGCAACTAAAA
>NIPM01000988.1:0-33845 GCA_002738285.1 Holacanthella duospinosa | reverse complement strand
TATAATGCAATTCATTTTTTGCAAAAGTTCTATTTGGAATTATAACAAAGGCTTCAAAAATTTTGTCCCATATTATAAATGTGTAGACATAGCAATATACAGGGATCGCATTAAGTTCTTGAAAAAAAAGTCAAAAATGAAAGCTGTTTATAATAATTTCCATTTTTATCAAGTACTCTTCGGCACCTTTTAATCTAAGTATCGAAACACTTGTGAAAGTATACCGTGGTTAGTTTTTTAAGCTCATTAACAAATACCTCGATTAAATCATTTTTTGTCTCATAAAATGTGCCTCTGATTCTTTACTTAATAATTGGAAAAAGCCAAAAATCACAAGGTGCCAAATCAGGATCGTATGGAAAATGTTTTATTAATTTTACGTGATTAGATTTAATATAATCACTGACTAGGACACTTTCATGTATAGGCGCATTATCTTGATGGAGTTGAATTTTATCTAAGCCACGTTTTTTATTGCACTTTTTCCAATTACCAAACATGGAATCCAAGTATACATCTTTATACCATAAATCATTCTCTTTTTTCCTTATTTCTAATATATTTATCGAGTTAATACCACCCTTAGAAAAGAATACTGAAGCCATAACTTTTTGATCTCTTATTGACTTTATGTGTGTTTCAACAATATTCGATTCTTTTGATTGACAAACTTTTTCGTTAAACCCAACTTTAGGGTCCCAAAACCTCAGCCATGTTTCATCACCTGTAATTATAAAAAATATTTTTTTCGTTTTTATTTTCATACTTTTCTAGAAAACTTTGATAAAAATCTATTCGTTGTTTTTTGATCATCAGTAAGATAGTGCGCGATCCACTTACACATTTTCTTTTTGACGCCTAATTTATTTTTGATGTATGGTGTGGTCCCTTATTCCTGTCTAAAAACTAAAATAATAAGAAGCGTAATATTTATTTTAAAAACAAACGATGTAATTTAAAATATATTTACTTTAATATTTCATTTTTAATTTTTAAAGTCTTTATATACATTTCTCCTCGAAATATGTGGAAAGACATTTTGGTATTTTCCTTTAACAGAGTGGATGATTTTAGAAGTGATTATTTTAGTAGGACAACCAGGACTTTTTTATAAATAGAAGTACTTATTTCTTCGAATCTGTTTACAGTCTTGAGTATAGTTTTTGTACTTATTCCTTTTTCTTTAAAGTGTCTAGTCATCTTTTTAAAATCACGTGAAGCAATATTTTCGTTAATAGTGGCAGATTGCATTTGGCCTGTTTTGATTTTCAATCCTTTTCATTCTTTAAAAATAAAGGTTGTTAACATTTACTGCTTTAATTTAATAAAGTTTATTTAATGTGTGTGATTTTGTGTTTCAAAAATCACATAATTTGTCTGTATTTAAAGTTATAAAATTGGACAGGAATAACGGACCACACCTTGATTTCTATTTTTAGTATTTGAGAATCCGAGTATGCTTGCAATCTCATTAATTGAAATTCGCCTATCTTCTTCTATGAATCCCTTTACAAATTCATCTATTTTCCTTCCCCGTGTCTAATAGCCCTTCCTTCTCTTGGGTAGTGTGGTCAAATTATTCGTTTTTTCACTATTCGAATAAACGAATATGTCGAATTATTCGAATAATCGAATAGTGTAAAAAAGGAAATACTATTCGCATAATTTAAATAATTGCAATCTCTAAAAATTGCTTATAAAAGGCCTCAAAAAATGGTAAAATATTATTTAAAATAATACTTAAGCAAAACGAGGGAATCAAGTATCTATTCATTGAGTTGATTTCTCAACTTATTCTTAAATGTCCCAGATATAGAAAAAGCTCTTTCACAAAGAGTTGAAGTAGGTTGGATAGTCATCAATGCATTATAAAGTTTTTCAACTTTATCATTTCTTACACCTTTAATCTCAAAATCGTACATTTCATCTTTAAATGATATGGTTTTATTCTTTTTCTTTTTGGTAGACACAGACATTATGAAGCGATTAAGATTATTAAGATGTGGTAAAGCTAAGTCTTCATTAATTTCTTCTTCAGTTTCAATTGATGAGTTTTCCATATTGTTATCTTCTCCAAAAAGTCTGTAAAACAATCCACATCCAAATTCTATAGCATCGCATTTCGAGCTATATTCTAACCCAATTGTAGTACTAATCGGCCAATCCCCACTCTCTAAAAATAATATTAAAGTTACAAGGGTCTTATTTCTTCGTTCGTTGATTCTTTTCTTCAAACTAAGCAAAAATTCATCAGAAATTGCACTATTAAGACGACCCAATTCATCAAATAAATAGAGAAAAACACCTTCAGATATAACTAGATTCGACTTTAATTTTTCAAGCTCTAAAATAGCCTTTTCAATTGGAGTAAGAACATAAAATACTTTCATTTTTGGCATGTATTCTTCTTCTACGAGCTCGATATGACCAAATTCTTTCAAAGCCAAATTGATATATTTAAATAAGCACATGAATCTATTGATTATTTCTATGATAGAGTTCCATCTATTCTTTATGTCTAATAACAATTTAAAGGATCTACCTTTTATTGATATAAGAATTCCATTGAGAGTGTCTATTCTAACTATTGAACTATTAAAAAACTTGACCATATTTCTAATAGTTGTCAATATAATCCCTATATCTTTATGGATGCTAATTTCCTCATTGACTTCATTATCAATGAAAACATAATTTTCATTGCCATCTGATTCGTCTTGCTGAATATATTCGCTATTGCAATGTGAAACATTAGCTTCATAATCAGCATCATACATATCTTCGACTACTTTGATTTCTTTTGTATCATTCTTATTCTTTTTGAAGAGGACGTCTATAACACTTAAATGTATTTCATGATTGTGACACACTTGGCCTAGGCATTCTATATTAGATAAATATTTCATCATCACAGAACCGCCATCATTACATGAACTAACAATATCTCTTTTCATGTCTAAGCCAAAATCGAGCAATCTTTTAGAAACTAAGTTCTTGATTCTTAAAGCATTACAAATGCCATTACATTTGATCAATCCCAAGTTTATTGGCTCATTTCTCCTCGATATCTTAACGTTTGTATACCTTTTCTTGCTTAAATCAGTTCATTCATCGATAGTCACCGAAAAATTGAATCCTTTATCTAATTCGGATTTTATTGCATGTCTTATTTCATCTATTACTTCTTCTGCATATTTCATCATACATTCTTTAACTCCATTGTAAGTTTTAGGCATTTTATGGCCGTTTTTTCTTACAAAGAATTGCAAAGCCTCAGATTCACAAATTGATCTAAAAGAGAACACACCTTTAACAGCATACTTTTCCAGGATTTAATTTAAACTTTCCTTTTTATCAGTTTTAGGGAATTGGATTTTCCCGTTTTTATAAGGAATTGAGTATGAAGACTCTTTCTTATTCAAACTAATGTTATGTGTCTTTAGATGATTAAATAGTGTTGATGTAGTATTTCTACATTTCAATTTAGCACCACAGTTTTCTTCATTACAGATTACTTCATCCGGGTTGACTCTTGTAAAATGCTTCCAAGCAGCTGATCTTTTGTTGCCCATTTTATAAAATTTTGTGATGCTTTGATGCTCTTTTATGATAAATATTTCGAATTTCAAATCTTAAGTCGAGCGCGGTTGTTTTGTTCTAATGCAAAGGGCGATTAAAATCCAATTTTTGAACATCAATACGATGGGTTCATTGTTTATCTATTATATTGGGTTTATACAATTATTGAAAACATAAATTAAGTTATTAAATTTAGATTATTCAAAATATTCAAATACTTCGAATTATCCGAAAGCTGAAACGGATATTCGAATATTCAAAATGACATCATCTATTCGAATCATTCGAAGATTCAAATATCTGTTTGACCACACTACTCTTGGGTCATCTTAAATGTTGTTTGACCAGACACAAATCTTCTTCGCCATTTAGCAACAAATGAATAAGAAGGACCATCATTATTATAAATACATATAAGTGTTTTGAAAATCTGCATTGAGTTTATTCCTTTTCTGTAGTAGTTATAAACTAGGCCTCTAAAATATTCGATTTTATTCTGCATAAATCTATCCGATTTTTTAAAAAATGCACAAATTACACACTCTTTTATTGTTAATAATAATACACACCCAAATTGTATCATATAAATAATACACCAATCAATTCCCACACTTTTTTTGATACCACACATCGATTATCTTGTTATAATATTGTATTTTCACTTAGTTTTCACGAACTTAATGCTATCCCTGTATAAGGCCCACAATCCCAATCCTTTTCTAATTCAGAATAATCATTCCTAAAATATCATTAACTATATAAAATTATAAAAATCCTAGTATACATGGAAAATTTGCATAGCGTGCTATATTTTTAGTTACCTTTATTGATTCGGTGTAGTTATATTCGAATCTATCAATGTGGTATTTTCCGGCTATATTGCTTGGTTCTTAGTTAGTAATACGTTTAATAATAAAACTGCAATGAGTTTTAATAAATAAGTTTAATGGATGAATAATTTTGAGTCGGGGTTGATTTATATTAACTGGATTGATGGTTGATAATTTATCACCACATCCACCCCCCTCTTCATTGCCAAATTTAGCCACGTAATCTAAATTTGCATGAAAACTTTTAATCCTATTTCTAGCAAAAGAACCAGGCAATGGCGTCTCATCTAATTCAGCTAGAAAATAAGAACCATTAGAACAAATCTTAAGTATCTGGTATGGTCCTAACCACTTAGAGTTAAATTTAGAATCTCTCAACATGTTTTTATGATTCATAAAATCGAATACTAAAACATATTCACCAATAGACAATTTGTGCTTGCGCAAACGCTTGCATCCATCAAAGTAATTTTTGTTTTTTAATCTAGAGTTAACAATTCCTTCTCCTGCACTACTCTCAACTCCTCTAGGTTTCCAATTTGTTTCAATCTCCATTCCAATAATTCCTCTGTAGAACAAGGTAACTTATGGTTTAATAATAGTGTTTTATAGCTTTCTAATTCAAATTCAAATGGAAATATTGCTGTGTATTCATATAGAACTTGAAATGGTGTCATATCAGTAGTTCATTCTATCCGCCCATAATGCTGAATGCAAATACTTATACCAAGATGCTGGGGTATTTTGACTAACTTTAGATATTGCTGCAACTATGTTTGGATGTCCTCTCTCTGTGAACCCGTTTCCTTGCGGATGGAAGGCACTGGTAACATTTAAGTTAATGTTTAGCTTTGCTGCAAGGTTTTTGGCTTCTTTGGTGTTTAATTCACCTCTATCACATACTAATGAAGTTATGCAGCCAAATCTGCAGATTATTTCTTCGAATAAAAATTTCATGACTGTTTCTGATTTGTTTTTACTTAAGGCTTTTCCTTCAACCCATCCCTAAGTTCCTCACGTGCTAATACTAAATATCTGAATTTATGTCCTGGCATGTGTACTATATCAACTCCAACTCTCCAAAACAAACTTACCTGTAGAACTGGATGTAAAGGTTCTTCAAATCTAATTGTGCTCATGTACTAGCACTCTTTGCAATGTTGTACAAATATGTCAACATTTTCTTTTAATCCTACTCAAAAATAGAATGATTTAGCTTATTCAGCGTAGCTATGCCTCCTCTATGACCTCCTACTGATCCTTGGTGTGCTTCCATCATAAGTTTAAGTCTCTATTCTTTATCATCAACTACTCTTCGTGGTATGGCGGTTGCCTTACTTTTCTTAAAAAGTATTTGATCAATAACATAGTCTTTACTATCCTTTTGAAGCTTTTTGAACTGCTTGTGATCCATGTCATCTTTTTTTGATAAAGTAGCTAAATAATCAAAAATTTCTTTATGTTTTGTATTATAATTGATAATTTTTAGGTTATTTATGTAGACTTCAATGTGGTCGTCTATATCTGATCCTGGATTATCTTCTAACAAGTTAGGTCTTCTAGATAATACATCGGAGACTACATGAGACTTGACTGAAACATGTTTGACTTCAAAATGATACAGTTTTATGTATGCGATCCCTGCTCATGGCTGAATCGGGTAACTTTGATTTTTTAAATATAGATATCAATTGTTTTGCATCTATTTCCAAGATAAATTTAACACCGTTTATATAGTGCCTTAGCTTTTTAAAAGATTTTAAAACACTCACTTTTAAGGCTCGCATATCGCCGTTCTCTTTCGTTAAAAAGGAAGCTCTCAAATCTAATTACGAACTTTTTACTACTTATCTTCTGCATGAGTACAGCACCAACACAAATTAAAGAACTATCCACTGCAACAATAAAAGTTATGTTTTCATCATCAAATATAATAACTGGAGCACTACTTAATGCTTGTTTTGCTAACTGTATTGCTTTTGTATGTTCATCATTCCATTGAAAAGGTATGTTTTTTAGTTTTTCTGGCCATTGTACTATATTGTTGATCTTATCACCATCTGGCTCTTTTTCTTCTGGTGTACAAATCTGTCCTAAAATCTTTAATCTATTGACTCCAAAAACACTTTTAACTGCGCTAATAGTTAAACCTACTTGTACTATGCTTTGTAATATCTATTCACATTTATATATGTGGTCCAAGACATAATTTCTGACTCCTTTAATTCTGTTTTCTCCTTCTAAATGTTTTCCTTTCACTCCAATGTCGTTAACAAAAACTGCTACATATTCTGGTATGTAGTCATTTAGAATTCTGTTCATAATACGCTGAAATGTTGCAACTGAGTTGGTTGCACCTTGACACATTCTTACTAAACCAATTAGTGTCTGCATAGAAGTCATGTCCCTGTAGTCTTCATATAATGGGGTCCATACCCACTAAAAAGATCGAAAAGTGAATAAATTGGACATCCAGAAAAAGATTCCATAAATGTATGGGATTGGTCCCAGATCTCTAATGGTAACCTCATTTAATGGTTGTAGGTCTTGTATAAAGCGTAAACCACCATCTTTTTTCCTAATGACAAACCATTTATTTGCGTATGATGCCTTCGAATATTCAAGTTTACCTGACTGTAATCTATCTTTTAATAACTTAGTGATATCCTGCAATTCTTTGTGTGAAAATCTCAACATTTTATGTTTCCATGGCTTGTGTTCAATTGTGTCAATGTAATGGCTGTCTTCGATTGTTGAATGTAACAATCTTCTCTCCCCTTCATTAAATGAAAGCGCTATGTCATTTCGCTTTAACATATCTATAAATAATATTGTCTTTTCTTTTGATAAGTTTTGTCCAAACTTAATCATATCATCTGTCAACCTTTTAAGCGTAGCATTATATTTAATTATAGGTTTCAAATCTTTCTTTTTGTCACTAATCTGAGATAATTTGACTGAATCTTTTGGTAATGGTACTGCAACTGGTTGGACTTTCTTTTTAACTGGCTTATACTTAGTTTTCATTATATGCACGCTGTATGGATATCCAATAAGTTGCTCTCCATCACTCAATAATGTCATCCAATTAGTTTTTACGTTGCTATTTCGTACGGTAAACTTATTTCTTACATGATTAGGTGTGACCACATTAAAGTTTTCTTGCTTTATTCCGTCTGGACTTGAACTTTTGCATTCTACCGAAAAGTTGTCTCCTTCTCTTGACTCATACCGCACAATGTTTTGCCAATTTCTACCTAGTAAAATTTGAAAACTTGCTTCTTTCTGGACAAATATAGGAATTCAAACCTCAACGCCTCCTATACTCACCTTGCAATCATGGCATACACCGATAAGTTTGTTTGATCTATTGTTCATTATCCATGAAATTTCTGTGTCAATTAAGCTTCTGAAAGGTGGGAAAAGGCATGACAGAAATCTCCGATCCCTGGTCTATGGTCAAAGTCACTTCAACTTGCTCAACCAATCCCTTGCATTCTGGTGTAGCCAGTGCATAAGTTTTATAATTTCTTACAGATGTTTTTACCGTATCATTTTGTGAATCAATAGCAACTTTTCGCAACCTTATATCTTCTAACAATGCTTTTTTAAGCAATGGTGAAGCAGCCAATATTTCACCAAGATTAATTTGGACTTTACAGGGTGCCACAAAAGTTTCTGTCAAAAATTTAAGTGCATAATTGGAACTTAAAAATCAAATTAAATAGAAATTGAAAAAATAATTTAATTTAAAAATAATAATGTTTAATAGTTAATATGCCTTCCATTAGCATTTTTAACATCATCCATTCTTTTTTTGAAGCTTTCTGATAGATTTTGCAAAATATGTTTAAGTATATTTTCCTACTCTTTCTGGATCCTCTTAATTAGCCCTTTGGTAGTAACAGGGATTGGATTTTCATAATTTTATTTTTTAGATAAGCCCATAGGTTTTCTATTGGATTTAAATCTGGGCTGTTTCCAGGCCAGATACCTTTACACCATACATTTGAAACTCTGACTCTAATCTTCTCTAAATTTAATTTTGAACTATGGGGTAGCGCCCCATCCTGCATGAATGTTGCCACATCTTTATTTTTAAATAATAAAAGATCATCAAATGAATCTAAATATATTGGTAATATATTCTCTCTGTAATATTCGGCGTCAATATTTACATTTTGAGGGACAACATGTAATTTTGTAACTCCATTAGAACAAAACCCATCTGCAACCATTATTTTTATTGAATTTCTCGGGATCATCTGCGGAGGGACATCGCTTTTATTTTCTGTTCTAAAGCGTAAATTCTCTCTGTTTCTTTCAGGATGAAGATATATCAAAGCTTCATCCGCAAATAGGACATTTTCTCTCTTTTTCTTTCCTCTAATACCATCTGTTAAGTATCCACTATTTTCTACAACATTATAGAATTTCATCCTATCTTCTACATTTTTGTTGGATAAAAGAGGCTTTTTAGGTGGCTTAAAGACTGTTTTGTCCCATTCTGTACTTTTCACGAATCTTTGAACAGTTCTATGGCTAATTTTTTTATTTTTATTTTTAAATCTATTTGATGAATTTAACAATAAAGCGCATTTTCTTGTAGAACATCCAAATTTTTTATACATTCTACTTTTAATCATGTTTTTTGTTGTAGGAGAGAGTACAGAGGGACTTCCAGACCTATAATTGTCTTTCATATCTTCTCTGTTTTTCCATAATCTTACAGTTTTATCTGAGATATTCATCTCTCTAGAAATCTGCATAACTGACTCTCCAAGCTTTAATCTTGTTTGGATTTCTAATCTTTTTTTAATTCTTGTAGATGGATTCTTGGTGTTCATATTTATAAAAAAATAAATTAAATGTATTTATATATATATTGATTTTTTATTGGCTGAAAAAAATGAAAATTTGTCAGAAACTTTTGTGGCACCTTGTACTATTTAATATTTTTTCTGAAATATTTTCCAAATCAGATTTTTCTTGCACTTTAGATCTCATTTTATGAGATTTGTTTTTTTCAAGTTTATACTTGTTAGTTACGTTAAAATTGACATTTTCAAGGCTTCTAAGAGTCTTTCTTTTATCGTACTAGCCAAAATCAGTCTCATTCATTCGCCTCTTTTCAAACACATCTGCTGCATGGTAATAGTCATTTTATTCATAATTTTCGTGTGAATCACTTGAAATAAAGTTAATATGTGTAGAATTTGATGCAATATCTTCATAAACATTAGAAGCTGTGATGCACCTTACATTTCCACTATTATCTACCAAATTTTTTATACCTCCTTTACCAATGTTGGTCTCGTATGGCTTTCCAATTTGGTTACATATAAATCTGCGACTATCTATATCAACTTTTCCATATTTTACCGTATTTTCTAAGTCGTGACAATGGTTTTTTTGTGTTTATCACTATCACACCATAAATAAACTTGTTTTCTTTTACCCGAAAGAGTGTTGTGTCTTATTTTCAGTTGTTACAACTCATGTCTAAGCTTATAAACATCGTTGTCTTTGATGTTTTCTGTGTTTTTATACCATTTTGTCTCGTCTAGAAGTTTGACAAAAGACTTTTTTGTGTAGAATTTTTCGATTGCTTGTTTTTTGATGACATCATATGAAAAGTCAATTGTTTCTATTTGATCCAAACCTGTTTATATTTTCTTACTCAACCCACCAAAAAATATAACCTTTTTGTTATATTCACACAACATTCCTTTCTTTTCGAGCTCTTTAATTACAATCTCAAATCTTTTTATATAATCCTATAGATCATTTTTCATGTTAACTTTTCTTAAGTCATTGATGGTTCTTTACGAATTGGGTCCGGAAATTCCTCTTCTATTTCGGTCTTTAACAGGTCAAAATCATTGTTCTTGTATCCATCCATCTCACGAATCGTGTCGTTTAAGTCAGATCACACATATAATAGCATATATTTGATCTTTATCGCCTCTCCCATGTTACTAAAAGTTGCTAGTGTATCACATTCATCCAAGAACTTATAGATTTTTTCCATCGAACAATGGTGAATCGGATCTGACTGGAACGGGCAATGTAGTACTTATCAAACTGTTTTTATATGAGATTCTCCCTTTATTTTCCTCCACTTTGATTTTTTCGTCGTTGTTTTCGTCAATTCTTATGATCATTGTATTGAAACTTCCTTTATCATCGGGCTCCAAATTCTGTGGTATCTTCCGGCTATATCGCTTGGTTCTAAGTTAGTAATACGTTTAATAAGAAAACTGCAGTGAGTTTTAATAAATAAGTTTAATGATTGAATAATTTTGAGTTGGGGTTAATTTATATTAACTGGACTAGTGGTTGATAATTTACCACCACAGTATTTGACCATTACAGATACTGAATGATAGATTCAATAATCTTAAGATTACTCTACATCCAGATCTCTCGATTGAAGATTATTTGATTGAAAATATAGAGTTAGCCAGTGATTATGCCACTGAAAAAGAGATTATCAATTATTTTAAGTTTAGTTTTTAATTTTCTAAAGTCAAGTTCTATATCAATTAATTTTTTACTTAAACCTTTATTTACCAACTTTTTCCTGCTTATGAAATTTTCCAAAATGCACATCTTTGTGCTTCCTAGACATCACACAATAACTTTCTTTGTTTTTATAAATAAAGGCCTAACAGAATCATAGAAAAAAATACTTCAATAATTTCATAAAAACCCTGATCTCAAGAACAAAATGAGATATCTAAAAACTTTGCCTATTTACACTATGCGAAAAAAATGTCCTACCACACTCGTTTTACTTGAATATAAATTTTTTCATAAGTTTAAATAAAAACAAATATATAGGTATTAAATGTAAATTTTTTTCTTTTTTTATGTTTTTAATATATTGGTTTTCTAAATATATTTAATTAAAAACTGACATTTTACTAAATCAACCCGAAAAAAGTATCCGACCAAGTGGTAAAATTCAAGCCCAACAGTAATAAAATGGCTAGAAGTTAATGTAAATGACTTTTAAATGATAAAATTGATAATAAAAAACAAAAACATCAAAATTTTTGCTATTACACAAGTAGTAATTACCATTACAGTTAAGCGAGGAGGAAAAAGGTTTCCAGACAAAAAAAATAATTAAAAAGCATTCAAATTTGCACAAACATGAAAATATTAATAAATTACGATATTATATATTTTTTGTAAGTTTTTAGCTATTTTACATTGATAAACGAGGTTTTTTAATCAAAATCGGGTATGTGTTGATAAGTATCAAGGAAATACGGTCTATAATGTACCTAGAAAGAACAGAAAAATGACTTTTCAGTAAATACAGACTAAATATCAATCAATTAACACAGTTTGACCTACCGTATTACACAAGAATTTCTCTAACATTCAATTTTGTTATGATTCAATGCTATTTAACCTTAAACACATTTAAAGATTAGGTTAAGGAGCTACAAATAATAGTAGTTATATAAGCTACTAAACCTTTTTTATTAAGATCCTTTTTATTTATTATTCATAGTTTATAACAAATTGAAATCAATTTTTAAGGCATATTGATATGGCACAAAATTTTTGAAGCCTCGGTTATAATTCTAGAATATTAATGCATCACAGTGAAAATAGGTTGAGGAAGCAACTAAAATTGCAAGAATTATAACTAACAGATATTTTATGGATAGTAAATACTTAAATTTATTTTCATTCTTACTATTTTATTCATTCAAGAAACTAAAATTCCTCGACTAATTAGAATAGAATTATGTTTCAAAAATTTTGTCCCATATTAGTGCATCATAGTGAAAATAGGTTGAGTAAGAAACTAAAATGGCAAGAAATATAACTAACAGATATTTTATGGATAGTAAATACTTAAATTTATTTTCATTTTTACTATTTTATGCATTCAAGAAACTAAAATTCCTCGATCAATTAGAATTGAATTATGTTTCAAAAATTTTGTCCCATATGATAAATAATTTGATTGAAGACTTAAGCGATAATTTAAAAAGTTTTGTAATTATAATAAAACAGTATTGTTTTTGATTTACTTTAATTAAAAAACAACCAGATAATAAATGTTGGAGATTTTAAAAAAATACTCACACTGGGTCTGTTACATGGTAGTAGAAATTGGAGTCCACAATATCTATAAGATATTTATAGGTAGCAGCTTTTTCATCTATATGCAGAAAAAAATTTACGAGATAACATAAAGATACAATTTTCCGTAATTATTTTGCTAGTTTTAGGAATATCAAGTTAAAGAAGATTGTAAATTATGCCATTAATTTAATAATAGCAATAACCATATTTTATCTTAATTTTCATAGAAATTATGGCATAAACATGTTAAAATATCATATCGAGCTCTAATGATGCCATCAGGTTTAACATATACAGGAATATATCGAGTCAAATGCACAGAAGATACAGAGAGTTGACTTTGTAATATCAATAGAGGAATTTTATAATTTGGATTAAAAATAGAATCGTAATTGTTATGTATTTTATTTCAATAGCTCAATAATGTTTTATAGTAAATGCACAAGTATAAATGCCATTTTTGTAAATTGGTTGGATTTTTATTTCGGACTGATTTAAAGAATTGCACTTGTTAATTAAATTTAATATACAAAATTGATATTTTAAAAACAAAATACTATAATAGTCTTTCTTATTTATAACTAAAACATATCACACTATTTCAAAAAAATAGGTCTGGTCGGATATTTTTTCGTACAGTGTATATGATTTTCTAAGAATTTTTATCCGGAAAGCTTTTAAATTGAATAACGAGCTATAAAGTAGATAAAGCCTAAATATCGAAGATGAATGATGTGCTTCATTAGTTTTAATATCCTATATTGATTTTTTATTCTTTTTATCCCTTTAAATATAACAAGTTTTTTTACAATGCTCTAATCAATCTATTCTTATGCAATTTATGCCTATTGTATTCGATTTACGAAAACATTGCTATTTTATATGTATTGATTTTATAATACTCTTTTTTCAAACCTTTAAAGCGCTTATAGCTCAGTATATTTATTTAGAGCTTAATTTTCTCAATTGTACTTTGCCATTTTTAGTGTTCGGTTAGTCGCAGAGTGTTACGTAAAAGTTGTAAATTGTAATTTACCTTTTGATTTATTTATAATCAAATTTAATTTGAAGGAAAAGAATGAAAAGATGAAATCCTTGAATTAATAGGACATAGAGGAAACTCGAAAACAGTTGTAATTTACCCTTTGATTTACCTGCATTTAAAAATTTCTCGAGTTGGTTTCAAAATTTCTGAGAAAGGATGGAATGTTGACCAGAAATTCGTATTTAAATAAACGATAAATATGTAACAAATATAGTTTTATACTGATATTATAATATTTTTTAAAAGAATTGTACAACTAAAGTACTGTAATTAATTCTACCCCTTTTCTTTACGCTATAAAATTCCAAATTGGAAATTTACTAATTACAAAACCTTAAATCATGTCAGAGCAAAAAGGAAATCAAACAGTAACATTATTAGGTGTAATAATAGACAAAGAAGATTTTGATAGTCTTGTCCCTGGAAGATATATTACAGATCAGATTATTAAGTTTCATTTTGTACAAACTATGGTCGAATTTGAATCGAATACTTTGTTGATAGATCCTGACGTTGCATTACAAATTCAAAACGATGATAGTATATTTATTACTTAATTAACATTATTAGATAAGAGGCTTGACTTTGGTCCTTATAAAGGCTATGAATTTATAATCATTCTTGTGCGCGACTGCAAATACAATATGGCTACAGACACTAAATCTATCAGTAGCCATTGGTAAATCAGCTTATCATTTACTATATTTTTAGGGTGCTCCTTGTATACTTAAAAGATCTAAAAAGATTTTTCTATTATGATGGTTTGAAAGATCATAATTATAATGAAGGAATCAAGATTGCACAAAACATAGCACATTATGTAAAAATTGAATGTATAATAAGATTTAAAATAATATTTTATAGATATAAGTGTTAATACTGTGTCTGCTCCTCATTTATTAAATAAGTATGATTCTGGTTCATATATGTGTTATTTGGCTATCAATTTATACAAGATGTTGTTTGTGGCGGGAGCTATTCCAGAAACATTATCTTGTGTTGGCCTTGAATTCAATCAAGAGGAAGTTAAAGATATGCTTAGAAGTACTATAAATGAAACTTCTAAGAAAGGAAAATCATAACTTTTGTTTAGATTTTTAATAAATAGTTTTCTTGGTTTTTTCGATAACTGTGGATAAAAATATTTAACTTGTAAAAAATAAAGCAACCTATATATTAAATCCAGGTGTAAATAAATCATATGTTTGTATAAGTAATTTGATCACCTATGTAAAATGCTTAATTACAATTTTCCTAATTACAAAAAATTAAAAAAATGGTAAAACCATTATTAGAAATGAAACAATGACGCGCTTGGGAGTAAGTTTAGGAAAAGAAGATATTGAAAATCTTGAGTCCGATAGATATATGACAAATCAAATGATCAAATTCGATTTTAGGCATACTATGATTGATCAAGATCCCAAAATTTTGTTAATGGATCCTGATACTTCATGGAAGGTTCAAACTGGTAACTTAAAGTAGTCGATTAACTTTATTAGATGAAATATTCAATTTAGTCCTTATTATCATTATGATGCCATTTTCCTTCCAGTAAGAGGATTACCAATGGGCTTAGAGTTGGGTGCAACACTTTCTGGTTGCCATTGGTAATTGAAATCATTTATTTATTTTTAGGTCTCTTGTATTATTAGATAAAAAATTCTATTGTTTCGATGGTGGAATTATACATAATATCAATCAAGAAACCAGTATTTCACAAAATGTATCACGTCATTTACATTTTTATGGTATATTGATATTATTATTTCATAGAAGTAAATCAAATAGATATGTTAGCACCTTATTGTTTGAAGAATTGTGACTCTGGTCCTTACATTTGCGAGTTGGCTGCTCATCTGTACAATAAAATTTGCCACTCGAAAATTACTAGAGATAAATTGGAATGTTTTTCATATCATATCTATCCAGATCAAGTTAGAGAGCATATTAAAAGTAACATAGATAAGCTTGAACCTCGAGTAGATCCGGATTTTACATTGAACATTAATCCGGATGACGTTTGGTTTTGATCATTCTTTTAATAAATATGCTATTGTGTTTACAAAATAAGTTAACATTTTTAAAAGTTTGATAAAAAATATTTAAATCTTTAAATGTGTATTTTAAGCAAGAATTTAATTGATATAGAACTTGACTTTAGAAAATTAAAAACTAAACTTAAAATAATTGATAATCTCTTTTTCAGTGGCATAATCACTGGATAACTCTATATTTTCAATCAAATAATCTTAAATCGAGAGATCTGGATGTAAAGTAATCTTAAGATTATTGAATCTATCATTCAGTATCTGTAATGGTCTAATACCATGAAAATATATTAAATACAATATTTTGATATTAGTAAAATAACTCATGAGTTTAGAATAATCAACAAAGTCGAATTGTATATGGCATTCTTTTATACATAAAGTCTTGATTTTAGTATTTCTGCAATTATATTCGAGTCCTTCAAGATAATTAATAGACAAATTTCTTAAATTTGGGAATCCATCGTCTATTCTGAATCTGTCTTGGTTATTTAAAATTAATGTATGTAGTTTTGAATGCAAATCTTTATACACTTTTTCAGAACCAAAGGAAGAAACTTCTAGAACTTCAAGTCTTGAAGATAGATATTCTGTAACAATATTTGGGTTAATGTAATCGCCATAGTACTTTAATTTCTTTAAATTGGGATAGTTTTTGTATATCAATATTATCAACCCTTTGTTTACGCTGAGCAATGAAAGCCTTTTGATATTCGTACTATAATCAATTCAATGAATAACAATATCCATATTTTTATATTCAAATTCAATAGATTCAAGTTTGGCTAGATAAGATAATTTAAATTATCCATTTTCTAGATTTAGAGATACATTGATTTTTAATTCTTTAAATGTTGAATTCTTATACAAAGTAAATAAATAGTTTAAGTCTTCTACAGAAGCCACTCGTTGTCGTATTTATAATATGAACCAATAAAAATTTAATAATAAAAAATAAAAGTAAATTAATCATATTTATACTTTGCATATTTGTTTAATAAACATGCAAAGTATAAACATTAAGTAGATCTGTTGACAGATACGACATCTGCCTCCCTAGAGAATTCGTTTTCGGGAAAATAAGGCTTTAATCGCCTAAAGTTAAAGTTTTTAAATAAATTATCATTAAGCTTAATTTTTGCAGTGTTGTTTTGATAAACTTGATCAACAACAAAAGGACCATCAATTTTTCATTCATTTTAGAAACATTAATTAGCTTTATCATAACCATTTGATTTGGTTTAAATTCAAATTCAATTCTTCCTTTATTATTTTTGATTAAATCATTTTTCTGTTACTTATTAGTAGAATCAATAGCACTTTCAATTGCTTTTTCTTTGTTGATTTGTTTATTAATAAACATGTTTTTTCCATAAACTAACGAGCCAGGATCTGATTTAATTGATGTATTATAAGAAACTCTTAAACTCCAATTAATTCCATTTATATTTTTAAGCCATTTTTCTTTGCCACTAGTACGAATTAAATTATTTAAAGAATAATGCATTCTTTCTACTATTCCATTTGAATTTTAGTTGTACGAATTTGATGCGCAAAGGCGTATATCAAAAGAATCACATAAAGATTTAAATTCAGAATTAACAAATGCTTGATCTGCCGTTACCCTAAGTGGGCGAGGATAACGACAAAGCCAAACATCATCAAAAAGCTTGGCAAGAGTAGATGATTTCAAATCAGGTGTTGGTACTAATTCCACAAGACGCGTTGCATTATCAATAATGGTTAATATATGTTTAAAAGATGTACCAGAAGAGTCAAAGCATTCAGAGAGTGGACCAACTGTATCTATAGATATATTTTCAAATGGATGTGTTAATAATTATACTTATAGCCTATTAAACGGTATAACAAATGGCTAGTTATTCTTTTGGCAAATTAAACAAGATTTAGTTATAGAATCAATATCTTTTTGTAATAAATTCCAAGAAATGATTGTTTTTAAGGTATTATACATACGATTTGAGCCAGGANAATCAATATCTTTTTGTAATAAATTCCAAGAAATGATTGTTTTTAAGGTATTATACATACGATTTGAGCCAGGACGATTTAATAAGTTGTGCATATATTCTAAAAGTTGCCTTCTTTTAATTGATGGAATAAACATCTGATCTTCAGATGTGCAAAAAATATTGTATCCTTCTAAGTTCAATATTTTTAGTTTGGATTTATCAAAATCATTAAATTCTTGTTGCAGATCATAAATATTCTTAGGAGTTATTAATAAATTGTCATTTTCAGTAGTATTATCATCAGGAAGAATAGTATTAAGATCATCATAATTATAACTGNTTATTAATAAATTGTCATTTTCAGTAGTATTATCATCAGGAAGAATAGTATTAAGATCATCATAATTATAACTGTTCACTTAATCTGCCATTGAGTTAGATTTACCTGCAACAAAATGTATTTTTATATTAAACTGATTTATCGTGTCAAACCATCTCTGTGAACGGGACTATTCGGCCTTTTGCAAATATAATAACTTTGAATGATCTGTATATAGGTCTATGTGTGCGCCTGTGAGAATATGGCGTAGTTCGGTCAATGTATAAATTACGGAATATGCTTCTTTGTCTAATACCGAGTAATTGCACTGTGTGGCAGTTAATTTCTTAGATAAAACCCAAACAGGACGATCATCCTGAAGCACAATACTTCCCACAGCGTAGTTTGAAGCTTCTTTATAGATCGTAAACGATTTGTTTAGATCGATATGGTGAATTTTTATACGATTTGAAATAATATTCTTAACTTCTAATACATTATTATGTGTTGATTTCCATTCAAAAGGAACTTTAGCGGAAGTCATTTCTATTAAAGGTATTAATAATTTAGAACAGTTTGGTATTAAGATTCCTAAAAAATTTATACTTCCTAATAAAGATTGCAATTCTTTTTTATCTTTCGGGGGTTGAATTCTTTTAATTGCGGCTATGTTTTTATCATTTGCTGTTATTCCAGTACTATCAATTTTGAAGCCAAGATATTCTACACAATTATCTGCAAAGTTGCATTTTGTTAAAGAAGATGTTAATCCATTGTCATTTAATCTTCTTGATACAACATTTAAATGTTGTAAATGACTATTAAAATAATTACTAAAATCAACAAGTCATCTAAATAAACTATAATAAATTCACAATCATTAAAAATAGCAAAAATCCCATTGTGGAAAGTTGCCAGAGCTCCGGATAAACCTTGAGCTATACGGTTAAACATAAAAGTTCCGAAAGGAGTTGAGAAACATGTCTTAAGTCTATCTTGTTTTTTAATAATTGGTTGATAATATCCCGAATTAAAGTCAATCTTGCTAAAATATTTACTTCCGCGTACTTTGACAAGTATATCATAGATCGACGGAATAACACAAATAGGAGATTTTGTTATTGAGTTTAATTTCCTATAATCTATTATTAATCTCATTGTTTGATCCTGTTTCGGAATAATGAAACATGAACTTACATATGTTGTATTATAGCATTTTTCAATCACATTTAAATCCAGTAATCTTATCTCTTGTTTAAATCCAACATAATATTTAAAGGGTATCTTATATACTTTAAATTCAAAATTATCTTCTTTAATAAGATCAATCGAGTGGACAGTTTTGTCAGTATAGCCAAGATATCCATCAAAAATATAATAATAATTATTCAATGTTTTTTTAATTCAAATTCTTGATCATATGATAAATTCTTCTGTTTATTAATAGTATCCAAATATTAAAAATCAACCTTTTTAATATTATTATCAAGATTGTTAGGAACTTCATTTATTTCAATTTGATCATCAATTTTAATGTTTTCTTCATCTAAATCATTAAGTAAACTTTCATAAACAGGTTGTTGGGTTTTCATATCAAATATATTATCACAAATACTTATAATTCCATTAGCATAACTGATATCACATTTTAGGTTAGTAAGGAGTTCAGAACCAAAAATAATATTTTCATTTAAATTGTCCATAATAAATAATTTTTTTATAGTAACACTAGAATCAATTGTAGGGATAAAAATAGGTTTATCAAAATATTCAGAAGTGGTTATAACTTGAGAATTACCAAGTGTTATATTTTTTCTTCACTTGATTTTTCTATTGTTAAGTTCAATTTATTAGCTAATCTTCTTGATATAAAAGATGAAAAAGCACCAGAATCCAAAAGAGCATTAATTTATAATTCTTAATTTCAATAGGAAGATAAGGATTCATACTTAGTTCATTTAATACATTCCTTTGGTCATTATTTTGAGTTCAAGATTCATTTTTATTCTTTAATTTGTAACAAGTATCATGAATATGGCCATTCTTTTTACAATATACTCAAAAGCTGTTATTGCGATTATTTCCATTATTATTAGAATTATTATAATTTGAACGACTGTTTTATCAGAATAATTAGGAGAGTTATTAAATCGATTATTTTGGTTTCTGTTAAGTCTATTATTTTCATAATTTCTTTTAGAGTTATTATTAGATTGCCATTTATTTTGATTATTAGAATTAAATTTCTATGATTTTCTGGCTTCAAATGTACGATGTGCAAACCGGCTTGCTTCTGTCAAATCCCTTGGCCCTAATAATATCACATCATATTTAATATGTCGAGGAATAGTATCCAAATAAATTGTTCTTAATTCATGATCACCATTCTTATCTTTTTCGGTTGTTGCACAAGCATTAACTGTATCACAAATGGTTCTAAATTTGAACACAAAATCTGTTATACTATCACCTGGTAACATTTTAAATCTTTATAATTTTTGATAATAATAAGTATAAGAATTAGTAGGCACATAAATTTCATATAATAAATTCTTTGCTGTAACAAAATCTTGAGGTCTGTGGGACATTAAAACACGAAGGATTGTCCTTCTAAAAGTAGGTAAAGATTTCTAAACATCTCTGGATCAGTCCAAGAACACATCTCAGCGGCTAAGTTGAAGTGGTCAAACCATAAAATCAAATTTTGGCTAGGATCGCCATTATATTTAGGAACTTCAATGCATGGTAAATCATCGCCATCTTGGAAGTTGCCAGGTCGGGAAACTCTAAAGCTAATAGTTCGGTTAGTAGTAAAATTTGGGTTCATCATAGTTGTAAAATAAATAAATATCAAAGTAAAATAATTGGTAAATAAAGTAAGGAGTCTTGTAAGATTGATTGTAAAAATAGTAGAATAATAAATAGAATAATAAGCTGAATAAATACCTAATAAAATTTTATACAATATATCGTATTTATAATAAGAATCAATAAAATTTTAATAATAAAAATAAAAGTAAATTAATCATATTTATACTTTGCATATATTTTTAATAAACATGCAAAGTATAAACATTAAGTAGATCTGTTGACAGATACGACACTCGTAAAAACAAAGTTTCCGCCTTAAATTCTTTGATGTTTTTATCGAATTTGAAAATAAAGACATCTCCAAATTGAAGATTAGTCAAAGATAATTCTTTCAAAATAAGAATATCTCCCCTATAAATACATTTCAATCTCAATCTTTTGTTTTTGTTGCTTACAGGACTATGCCTTAATTTAGCTCCGGTATCAATTAATATAATATCATTATGAAACAATATAATCCCGGGATCTATCAATATAGTTTCAGTATCAATAAATATAAAATGTTAATTTTTTATTATAGCTTCGGAATTTTTAATTTAGCTTGCTTATCCGTAATATAAAAAATCATGCAAAAAATAATTATTTAAAGACTTGAAAATTTAAAGAAAAAAAATGGAAAATCAAAATGTATTCTTTCAGAAATTATTCAAAACTACACACTTAACAGCGATCAACATTATGTTGATGGCCAAATTTATCATGAGACAAATACCTCCAATGGTGATGAATTAGGCCAAATAATGGAAAATAATGCAAGAAAAAAGAGGGTTAAATAACTACAGATATTTTGAAGATAATTAAAAGTATGTCATCAGAAAACCATCAATTTGATGCTATTGCAAGAGTAACACAATTATCAATAAGCTCCGTTAGAAGAAAGTTGAGAAAAATAGAAGATGCAGAAGAAAATAAGGAAAGTATTAATGATATATGTAAGAAAGTAGGCAGAAAACCAGCTATAGAGGATTCTAGAATGGCCATCGCACTTCCTATGATTATACATGATGATTGCGCATTAACTCAAAAGGGAATGATAGAAAAAATGGTAGAGATTGGATTGCCGAGAGTAGCACAATCTACCGTTTGCCGTACATTACAAAATTTAGGTATAACTAGAAAGAGACTTATAAAAAGGGCGACCAAAGTATTTATACCAGAATTGATAAATTTGAGAAGAAAATACGCTAGAGAATTAATGCAAGTGCCAAATCATCGAATTATTTACTTATATGAAGTTGGTTTCAATTTACATACAGACGGATACTCACCAGCCAACTCGGATGCTATTAGGGCGGTGCCAAACAATAGGTGGCGCAATGTAAGTTTGATTGGTCTTTTTACTACAAATGGTATAATTTCTCATAGAACAATTGATGATGCATACAATAAGGTGAAATTATTGAATTTTTTGAAAAATTCCTTCGAAAATAATGAATTGACAAGCAACATCATAATTCTCGATAATGTGCGATTTCACCATTCAAACGACGTAAAATAGTAATGTCGAAGCAAAAATATTGGTTTGAAATATTTACCACCATACTCACTATCGTTAAATCCTATTGAGGAGATATTTTCTCTTATAAAGAGCAGATATTCTTCAATAAGACCTTTTCCTAGCAGCAATAATGACATTCATGATTATGTAAATATGGTCATAAATGAAATCAATTACGATGAAACAATTATTTTTGAAAATTATTTTTCAAATATGAGAAATTATGTAAATTTGGCATATAACGGAGAGCAATTCTAATTTTATCAATAAAGTTCTATATTTATTTAAATTAATTTTTGCAATATTATTTCTAGTTTGGAATCATATTTATTAAAAGATGCATGTCTATTTTAAATAATTATCTCAGCTTAAAAATTTATCTTTCAAACTAATTTTACAATTTTACGATAATTAGAATTAAGATCCAATAAACAAAATATTGATATTTTTAGGGTTAGTTATTTTAATGACATTATTTTTTGAAAAATAAACCAATATTAAATAATACTGGTTTTTAAATCATCATCTCATATTAAAAACTATGCATATGAGTTATATTTTGAAAAGTTGGATTATATTAGGGGGTTCCGAGTAAGAGACACTCGAAAAAATTTAAATAAAAAATTTACTATAAAAGATATATAGTTAAAAATTAGTATGTTTATAGATACACGAACCTTCTGCATCTATTACACTTCTCCATCTTTCTGGTAACTTCTAGATACCATTCATAAAACCTTTAGCATTAAGCTCCTGAATTGCACTTTCAAGCTGAATTTCTAGTTCATGCCAATCATCATAAATGTTTTTCTTTAACTTCCTCTTTAATTGCCAAAAACAATGGAATCAAGTAGGCTAATAGCAGGGCTATAGAGAGGATGATCACAAACCCGAATATTTTCATCAATAAAATACTGCTTTATAAGATTTGATTTATGTGATCCAGTATTATCATGTAATATTATAGGCAACCTTGAATTTCTTATCAGGTAACCATTTGTATAATAATTCAATTAGGAAGTTTTTATAGACTTCTACAATTACTGTCTCTTTAGGAGGACAGAGCTTCCAATAAGCAACACCTTGAAAATCCATTGCTAGTATTAGCATTCTCTTTCTCTCATATTTAGATTGAATTACAAATTCGGGTGGGTATTCATTCTTATTTCTCCAAGATCGAATCTGGTCACGTTGGGGTTGCATGTATAAAGACACCCAAGTTTCATCTATTGCTAAAGTTCGATCAATTAACTTATTTTGTCTCGATAAGAGTTTCATATTGTTTTTACATGCTAACTCTCTATGTTCTCTTTGTTCATCCGGAAGAAAATGAGGTATCCATTTACTTGATAATTTTATCATTTGTAAATTTTCTATTAAACATCGAAATACTGTCTTTTTACTATAATTTATCCGCATGGAAAGTTCGAGGCAAGATCATGTTCTAGTTTGGGCCAACAATTCTTTAATTTTATCTATTACATTTTCTTTCTTCGAGAAATCACTTGTATCGCCTCCTCGGCTATTTTCGACCACATTGTAACCTCTCTTAAGCTTAGTAACTAAATGTTTGACTTTATTTAGTTTATAGGCACTATTTTCAATTGATTCAACTAATTCTTTATGAATTATCCCAGAACTGTGTCCCAGGATTACGCCAAATTTTATGAAAATCCGCTGTTCTTTATCTGAAATTGAATATTTTAATTTTTGCAAGCTATTCATGATAATATTCAAAATATAATTATTTATAAATAAAGCTTGTAGTATATATGAATTAATTTAAAAGTCTTGATATTATTATATATTATTAAAGGAATGATTAAACAAAATTCGAGTCCCTCTTTTGCGGAACGCCCTAATATGGCACTTTATTTTCGTTCAGAGTAGTCACTTTTTGATTCTTTGCTTAATTCAACCAAATTTTTAATGAATATTGTTCAACCAATTATTTAATAAGTAAAATGGGGACTATTCTGAACAAAATAAAGTGCCATATTTAAAATTCTGAAGCTATATTAAAAAATTAACATTTTATATTAATTGATACTGGAACTATATTGATAGATCCCGGGATTATATTGTTTCATAATGATATTATATCAATCGATACCGGAACTAAATTAAGGCATAGCCCTGTAAACTGATTATTGCCTCGGTAGAGGGTGATCCGGATTTGATTGAAGAGGAGCTGTATGACTTATTGGTGATAAATGCATTGAGAAAATCGCTAAGTTGAGAGATGCTATGTAATAAATTATTCAATTTTCATTTATTTTTTTCTCAAAAATTTCAATTAATATTTATCCACTTCGATCTCCAAAGCCTTCATTTGCACGCATGAAGTCCTTTAATAGACTATGATTTATCTATTTTTTCAAAAGCAGACCGTTAGTTCAAAAAAGGATTTGCTTTAGTGTTGATCAACACTATTGCCAGTAAATAATATAAAAAGTTTTTTGAATAATGGAATTTTTAAAGAATATTTTACCTCAATCAATTATTCGAAAAAGATGGAGTTAAAAGTTTTTATTTATTTTGCAATTCATTCAATTTGCAAATCCTAGAAATATTCTATCTAAACTAGAACGAGCCTAATTATCAAGACATTTAGTCTAATGAATAAAAGTCTCCAAAAAAATAGTTTCAGATCGCCCAAAAAACAAAAAAAAGTGGTTGACATTTAGTGAGATTTCATTATTGATTCATCAAGCATTTAAAAAATCAAACAACGAAACTATAAAACCCTATGATCATTAGCGATAAAAAAGATGGAAAAGAATAAGAAATAATAACGCACTAAATTTTTGCAAGGTTTTACAGCCTATAATCCTAAAGGGGAAGAAATTCTAGTAAGCGATTTCTTTGGTGCACAACCAGTAGTGCTCAAAGGGTTGAGGCGATTAGGCTGTCTCTATTGCAGGTATGAAGTTCGAATGCTAAGTGACATGAAACCAAAATTCGACCGACTCAGCGTCGATTCGATAGCCATAATTTTTGAAAAACAGGCCTGAAAGATTTCCTTGATTCGAGGTATTGGGCGTGGGATATCTACGTTGATAAAAATCCATAAAGAACTGGCCGTCAAAAGAGGTAGTTATAAAGACTTTGTCTTTTAATGTTGAATTGGAGTTTCTTTGTTGCTGTTTTCAATGTAAAGAAAGCTAAAGTGAAATTTACCATGAAGGTGCAACTGCTCTTTGTGGACCCTAGTCATTGGTCCTTTTGGTAAAAGTACTATGTATGAGTTTAGACAAAATAAACTACTCTTTCCTTCAATTAAAAGGATTGCAGCATCTATAGGTGGTGACCCAGAATGATCTATGAGGAACCTTATGGTTGTATTGGTGATAAATATAAAAAGAAAATAGTCAAGAGACGCACTTTAAATTTTATTTTTGATAAAAGATATTTTAAAAAACTAGTCTTTTTTATTTAGAACATTTAGAGCATTTCATCAAATAATCGATTTTAGCTTCTAATAACTAAATATTTCATCAATTCTTCTTCTGAGCTAGGTTTCTTTGCTTGAACTTGCTTAGTAAAAGGATCTAAAGTGTTTTGAAGGAGCAGCACTAATAAGTTGGCCTTGAGCAGGTGCACCAATTGCATTTTGTTGATTAGGTGCTGCTACAATGTTGGCTTGGAATAGCAACCATAACTTGTGGCCAACATTAGATTGTTGATTCCCATTAATAGGAACAGCGTTTTTAACAGGCATAGTGTTATTGTTAATAGCCATAGTATTGTTAGTTCCATTTATTGGCATAGTTTGATTAGCTGTGTTAACTGGTGCTACTGTATAATTGTTGCTTACTGGAACTCTTTGTTCTGTTGGTTGCGCTATGGGCGCTTGAGCATTTAAAGCAGATAATAACAAATAAAAGTTCCTATTTTGATGATTTTTAGATTATTTATAATTGTTTTTATTGGGCCTTATGATTTCGAATTAATTTTTATAGCCTGGTTACAAAGTTCGCTCAGGGAATATTAATTGACGTGGAAGAAAATTTTTGAAAAAACTTAATATTTTGGTTGAAATATAAGTATTATTTATCAACCAAAGCAGATTTTTATGTAATTATTAGAATAGAAGTTGGTTTTATTATTTCAAGAAAGCTCTTTTATACTGAATTCTTCAACCAAAATGATTGGTTTCTTTCATATGGCATAATATTTTCGAAGCCTCGGTTATAATTCTAGAATATTAATGCATCATAGTGAAAATACGTTGAGGAAGCAATTAAAATGGCAAGAAATATAGCTAAGAGATATTTTATGGATATTAAATACATAAATTTATTTTCATTCTTACTATTTTATGCATTCAAGAAACTAAAATTTCTCGTCCAATTAGAATAGAATTATGTTTCGAAAATTTTGTCCCATATGGCACAATATTTTTGAAGCCTCGATTATAATTCTTTCATATTAATGCATCACAGTGAAAATAGGTTGAGGAAGCAACTAAAATAGCAAGAATTATAACTAACAGATGGTTTATGGATAGTAAATACATAAATTTATTTTCATTCTTACTATTTTATTCATTCAAGAAACTAAAATTCCTCGATCAAAAAGAATAGAATTATGTTTCAAAAATTTTGTCCCATATTACTAAAATCGAGAATTAGTGTATGTGACCCTCAATAACACTAAGAGGATTAAAGATAATAACATGAAAATTATACCAAAAGATTAAGAATTTCTTAGAGAGTGTCTTAGGCTATATTAGGTTTTTCTTTTATCAATTAAATCTATCATATTTGTATATTAATATACAAAACAAATAAACATTTTGAAAAGTATAAACACCACTTAAAAATAAATATAATATAAACTATCTAGGTTAGTATTTTTTTGAATTTTTTATAGAAATATAACAATGCCAAAATCAAAAAGCAATTTATCAAGAAAAACAAAAAATGCGAAGAAGTTAGAGAAGAAAAGAAGAAACTAAACTCAAGAAGAAGCTAATTTAAGAAGATCTTCTAATTCAATTTCTATGGCTATCTCAAGGGTGTTTGAGACAGAAGAAGAAGCAAATATAAGGAGGTGTATTAACGCAACTAATATGGCTGTCTCAAGGATGTTTGAGATAGAAGAAGAAGCTGGTTTTAGAAGATCTTATAATGCAGCTTCTATGGCATATGCTAGGATGTCTGAGACCGTTGAAGAAAGAAGCCAAAGAATTCAAAGAATCATGAATTTTAGACAACTGGATATTAATAGAAGAATGAATAATACAATGTATAATGGATTGTTTAAAAAAGGAGATGAATTTATAGCAAATATTCATAATTTAGGTGAGATGTCAGAATTATGTATCTATTGTAAATCTAAAAATTTTAAAGATGAAGGAGCTAGAGATGGATATACTTATTACTGTAAAAAATGAAAAGTTGAAATTCAAGTTAATATAGAATTTCCTGATATAATAAGAAATTTATTGACTCGCACTGATCAAGAATCAAACAATTTCAAAGAAAATATTTGAAATTATAATAGTGGATTGGCTTTTGCTTCATTTGGTGCTCCAAAACTTGATTCTATGAATATTACTGGATATGGACCATATTGCTTTAGAATTCATGGTCAAGTATATCATATTACTTCTTCTTTATATCCAGAAAATGGCAGCAATCCAAGATATGCTCAGCTATATATACTTGATCCAGATGAGGCTACTAATCATAGAATGAAAATGGCCTATAATTCTAAGTATAGTCCAATAATTATGTCTCAGCTTACCAGCTTGATGTTGAAAGTAAACGAAGTTGCCAGATGCTAAAAAATGATACATCAAGTTGAACAAGAGGTAATTAATGGTAATATTGCACCAAATCTCATTTTATATATAGTCAAAAATCGTCATTCTGATCAAAGAAGATACAATTTACCTACAAATAATGAAATAGCCGTGGTTTTTCAAAATGAAAATGGTGAATCACCTCATAATATAGATATTAAAGTATATAACAAGAATTATAATGAGACACAGCAGATAAATCTTTTGAATTTTAAGTTAGTTCTATGGTTTATCCAATCCTATTTCCATATGGAGAAGATTGGTGGCATAAAGACTTGGTAAGCATTAATGGCTCTTGTCAGACAGTTACTCATATGGCTTATTACTCCTATCTTCTGGCTATAGGTGATGAAATTTGGAAACCTTATCTATATGCTGGAAAGCTTACTCAGCAGTTTATTGTTGATGCATATACTAAAATGGAAGAAAATAATATTTACTTTATAAAGAATAACCAAGAAAGATTTAGAACAGAGCTTTATAAAGGAATAAAGGATCAATTGGCTAATGATGGTAGAGATAGAGGTGCAAATTTGGAAAAAATATTCATATTACACTCTACATTTCCAGGAAGTCGAAGGAATATGAATGAAAGGTATCAAGATGCCATTCAATAGTGAGATCATTAGGAAAACCTGATATATTTATCACCATGGCCTGTAATCCTAAATGGAAAGAAATTCAAGAAAATTTAAGAGGACAGAGCGTAGAAAATAGACCAGATTTAGTAGCCAAGGTATTCAATTTAAAGAGAAAAGAGCTAATGAAAAGAATAATGAAGGATTCTATATTTGGCAAAGTAGCTGGATATGTTTATACTATAGAATATCAAAAACGTGGATTACCACACATTCATATGCTTCTAATGAAACAAGAGGAAGATGAACTAATAAATAGTGAAGCTGTTGACCAACTTATTTGGTTGGAAATTCCTGACAACAAGTCCTTATATCCTTCATTGTATGAAAAGGTAACTAAAAATATGATCCATGGACTATGTTATCAAAAAAATAACTTATCTGTAACATAACCTTGCTCTAATGATTCTGGTGTATGCTCTAAAACTTTCCTAAATAATATCAAGATGAAACATTAGTGAACATTAAAGGTTTTCCTAAGTATAAAAGAAGAAGAACTGAAAATCCCATATTGTAAGGGGTATTTTTATAGACAACAGCTTGGTTGTTCCTACAATCCTGTGCTTTTAGAAGAATACAACTGCCATATAAATCTTGAATGTTGCACATCTGTCAAAAGCGTTAAGTATATATACACTGCCCGTCAAAAGTGATTCAGTGTTTGGAAAATTCGAACTTAAATAGTAATTCATGAATGATTAAGACTTCGAGCAAGCTAATACTCATATAATAAATAGATAGATACAGCCTTTGTCTAGAACATATCCAAATATTATAGATATGTTTTAAATATTGATAGAGATATGATTACTCAAAGTTGAAAGTAGGTGATTCAGTGTTTTGACGAATTTTTTAAAAAATTAAAAATCAATAGATTGTGTGCCCTCACTTAGTTTTTCTGATCTTTTCGAGTTTTCTAGGCATTGAACTAACAAGCTTAAGACATACTTCAGCAGAAATATTGTTCCATATATCTTGAATTCTCTCNGAGTTTTCTAGGCATTGAACTAACAAGCTTAAGACATACTTCAGCAGAAATATTGTTCCATATATCTTGAATTCTCTCCCAAAATCCATCTTTGTCTTTACATGGTGGTCGAATTTTTAGCTCTCTTTTCATATGATCCCATAGATGCTCAATTGGTTTAAGGTCAGGAGATTGTGCAGGCCATCTTATTACCTTTATTTCGTTTCTTTTGAACCATTTTTTTATACTTGAAGCGATATGAGAGGACGCATTGTCATTTTGAAAGACAATTTTAGATTTGACCAAGCCATACAAGTCAATTGTATACATCAGCAGGTAATCCAGAATACTCTCATATATCTCAGTATTAACATTGCCATCAATTCTACAAAGATACCAAACACCTGATGAAAGCATACATCTCCAAACCATATTGATCCACCACCGAATTTTATTGATTGAGTAATATTATGATCTCTGAGTGGTTCCCCGATTTTTCTGAAAGTTCTATAACATCCATCAGTTCCCTCTAGATTTACTTTAGTCTCATCTGACCATATAACCATATCCCAGTCCTTATTTTTCCATTTTCTGTGAGTTTTTTCTAATTCTGATCTTACTCGACGATGAGATTTTTTTAATTGTGGGCATTTCTTTTTGTATCTAGATATGATGTTGCTACATTTTAATGTGTGCAGTATAGTACTCGAAGAGGCGGACATTCCTGCATAGGTCTTGAGTTCTCGCTGTATTTCTGTAGAGGTGGAGCATTTACCACTTGTTGCTAATCTTCCAATATATTTTTCATCATACTTATCTAAGACCCGAGGACGACCTATTATAGGCACTGGAGTATTCTTTTCAACTCTATTTATTACTCTGGACACTGTTGCTAGTGAAACTCCAACACTTTCAGCTATTTTTCTTGAAGATTTTCCATTTAAAGCAAGTTCGCTAATTCTTGTTTCAATTTTCTTCAATGTNTTCTTGAAGATTTTCCATTTAAAGCAAGTTCGCTAATTCTTGTTTCAATTTTCTTCAATGTTCTTCTTGTCATATCAAATAATCCTTAATACCTTTTGCTAAGGATTTGAAATGAAAATGAATAAATTTTCGGTATTTTAGAATGTTCTAGAATGAAAATTTTGTAAATTTACAAAATTCGTCAAAACACCGAATCACCTACTTTCTACTTTGAGCAATCATATCTTTATCAATATTTAAAACATATCTATAATATTTGGATATGTTATAGACTAAGGCTATATCTATCTACCATATGAGTATTGGCTTGCTTGAAGTCTTAATCATTCATGAATTACCATTTAAGTTCGAATTTTCTAAACACTGAATCACTTTCGACGGGCAGTGTACAAGTCTATATACNAATCACTTTCGACGGGCAGTGTACAAGTCTATAGGCCCGTTCTTTCGAACCGGCAGAAAAGTATAATAAAAAAGAAAACATGGTACTTTTATTGTTAAAAATGCTTATAAGATTTAGAATTATTATTTTTTGTAACAAATTAATATGTAAAGTTTCAATTTTTTAATAGTTACATATTTATTATCAAAAATATAGTTTAATTTATTTAGTTAAGAATATTTTAATGAATTTTACATTAATAAAAACCATAAATTTGTATTTATAATATAATTGCTTTCAAAACTTTGAATTTTTTATTATATAGTTTAGACAAATCTTGTTTTGTAAAAATTATTTATTTTAATGTTATTTGAAATTAAGATTTAAACAAAAAATAATTTATTTTAAAACCTCACGATATACTATATTTTTGGTGTATACTTTAGAGCGTCTATCCTTAAGAGTTCCCTGATTTCGACTAGTTATTATCTGTACTTTAATTTTATTTCTTGAAGTTGCTCTTGAAATAGAAACATAAAGCTTGCCATGTGAAAAGACTGGTTTAAGAAGATATATACCAACATTCTTAAGAGTTTAGCCTTGTGATTTATTAATTGTCATAGCAAATGCTACTCTAATAGGAAATTGCTTCCTTTCAAGTAGAAATGGTAAATCACTATTAGAAGGCCTCAATATTATTCTAGGAATAAATACTATTTGACCTGTTCCTGGTCCAGTTAATGCTTTTGCTAAAATAAGATTAGGCTTTAAATCACTAACTATTAATCTTGTACCATTAAAAAGACCTTGTTTAGTATTTCTATTTCTAAGTAGCATTATCACAGCACCCTTTTTAAGCCTCAAATTATAGGCAGGCATACCTGTAGGTGTTTGAGAATTAAGAAACTCGATAGGAAAGTTCATCTTATCTTGTTCATTACTTTCTGGGATACAATAAATGGATAAATACACAGATAATGGTTGGTTAATTAAATCTAAAACTTGGTCATTAATTTTAAATGTTTCTTCATTTTTAGGACAGAGTATTTCTCTATCAGGATTTTCAACAATATCATCAAAATTGATAAAGCTACCAAAAATACTTTCAATCAATGAACCATTACATATAAAATCTTCAGGTATTTCAATTGTATCATCACCAAATCCATCATTGTTTGATATAAGGCCATTTCCTATTTGAAGAACATAATCACCAAATTCTCTTTCCGGACATGTACGCATATTTCTATTTAATTTAAGTTCTTTAACATATGACCATAAAGGATTTGATTTAACTGTAGATTGTACAATAACAGCTCTGTGAGCATGTGGAACAACTGGTAGGTTTTTCCTAAAATCACTTGCAAAAAGCATTACTTTAACACCTTAAGTCTATTATCATTCATTATTTCTTTTAATAGGCTGTCAAAAACTGTTAATGCACATCGCAATATCATACTTCATCCCAGGTTATTAAACTTGATTTTTAATTCTATGATCTGTTTAGAATCTGTAGAAAGACGGAATCTAGATACTGAATCTTCTGTAAGAGGTACTGGTAGAACAAATAAGGAATGATATGTTCTTCCTCCAGTAATTAAAGTAGCAGATATTCCTGTAGGTGCACATGACAATACACACAAACCTTGAGATTTTATAGATGCTATTATTGTATTAAATAAATGATTTTTCCCACTTCCAGCAAAACTATCTACAAAGAAATATCTATTTAACTATAAAGGGTTAAAAAGTGCATTAATAACCAAATCATAAATAGTTCTTTGCTCATCATACAATGAAGGAAGCAATGTTTCTAATCTTTGTCTCTCTTAATTTATATCATATTCTTCAGAGATATTGCTACATTCATAAGGAGTTGGTAGGCCAAAATTTTTACAATTAGTATCATGTATTTTCAAATAATTTTGAATTTCAGTTAATGCCTGATTGGTAGGATCTTCTATATTATTATTAACAAAATCTTCAATCATATCTTCTTTATACTTTTCCCATAAACTATTTACATTTAAAGGATTTCCGAATACACATATTAGTGCAAAAAGTTGTCTCATTTGATATGGAAAGTTTGATTCTGAAGCTTCTTTTAAAGTTTCATCCCATATATTATCATTTTGTACCAATCTTAATTCTATAGCTGCTTCTTCAAATGTATTTTTAACTACTACTTCAGGTCTATTATATATCAACTTTTAATCTGTTCTCAAATCTTTTAATAATTTGGAACCTTTAATATTGAGAAATAGAAGCCTAATAAAGTACCTTTCTCTATCCAAAATGGTTACTGTATATATTCTTGGAATTAATTTATCTGCCTTTAATTTTCTTGGTTCCCAAGCCCTTTCTTTTTTATTGAAGACATATTTATAAGGAAACTCCACGTATGTAAAATATTTAGCTTCAGATGATCTTTGATTATAATCAAACCAAGATGTTAAGGTTGATTTCTTGTTTCTTTCCAAATTTACTGCTTTTTCTTCATTTCCTTCAAGAAAGTACACAGCTTGTTCATCAGGAAGATGCACTGCCAGACGAATTATTAAATGTGATTGATCAAACATTTTATAGCTATTTATCCTCCAAATAGCTTCAGGAGCACTCACATATCTTGCATTTAAATGGGACTTAATCTCATAATACTGGATTTCATCAGTTTCTGCTCTTTGTATGTGCATAAATGCACAATCATATCCTTTGTATATAGACTTGTACACTGCCCGTCGAAAGTGATTCAGTGTTTAGAAAATTCGAACTTAAATGGTAATTCATGAA
>NIPM01000987.1:0-33831 GCA_002738285.1 Holacanthella duospinosa | reverse complement strand
TACAAAGTTTCATCTTTTTATACCCATAATGAATTTTTTCCTTTACCTCTTTGCTTGAAACGGCGTAATATTTGATATGGCAAGCTATTGACGAATTTGGAAATGTCTCCGATTCATATATTAAAGAAGATACTCTGGATTTAGAAACCTACCTTCGAGAATGTATCATTAATAGATTAGTTCATTTGTCCTTTAATATCATTAATTTGAAGATGTTTTATTTTGGTCTGAACTTGCTTCGATTCATTACACCACAATTGCTACCGACTACTTGGCCCCAAAAAATATAGAATTTGTGGCTAAAGATAAATACTCACCTAATGTTCTACAGGCCAGAGGAATTGAAATGCTGTGGTCAAATTATAAAAGAAAATATTTGGCACTTCAAAATACGCCAATAATTTTAAGAGGGTTAGCAAATTTTGTCCAAAATATAATCCAAACAGTCGCAGAAATAGGAATAAGCTGCATGAACCATGCCTATAAAAACCTTATAAAAATTGGATATAAAGGTATAATAGGTTCAATGGATGCTATTTCTTAGAAGTCTTAATTGCTATTTAACTTTTTATTAAACTTTGTTTATTTTAGTTTGGTTATCTATATTACTAAAAGCGAGAATTAGTGTGTGTGACCCTTAATAACACTAAGAAGATTAAAGATAATAACATAAAAATTGTACCAAAAGATAGAGAATTTTCTAGAGAGTATCTTAAGCTATATTAGATTTGAAAATATCTTCTCTACATAGAGTAAATAACGTTTTAATAAACTTGAGCACGTGTCATTTTTATTATTAATTAATTTCAACCAAAACACTTATAGAATTTGAAATACGAAGAAAAAAAATTTCATAAACAAAAACATTTAAAAATAATTTATGAGAAAAGGATTCAAGTATCTAAAAAAGAATTTAATATTGTTAGAGACAATTAAATGAAGATATCAATAAGTTTTTAATTTTTATATATATTTGGTAAATCTTTAAATTATCAATCTTAAACAATTAGATTATAATAAAAGATAAATTATTATATAATCATCAATGACAATTATGTTTAGAAATACAATTTAAGAATCTATACAAGTTATTAAACTTTACTAATCTAATTAAGATTTATATATTTTTAATTAGAAGATTTAAAGGTTCTTTATATAAAAAATTTTATTAATAAATATAGATTATCTAATGAATATAACATTGAAATTATAAAGATGATCATTTTGTCTTTTGCCAATAAACCTGTTTCTAAATTAAAAAAATAATGATTTAAGAACATGATTATTTTAAAAACTTTATTCATATTTCTTCAATAGTTATTTTTATTGTATTTTCAATATATATCTATATAAATGCATTTTTTTATTATATGGTCACTTATTTTTGTGTTAGTTTGATTATTTTATCCAATAATCTCAACCATTTTATTAAAGAAAATTAAGAAAAGGAAAATAAAAAACATACATAATGTTATAATAATTGGTTTTTTATCAAACTAAATATTTATTCACCTCTTTTCAATAAAAATTATTTACTCGATGGTTAATTTATATCTATGGTATATGTATCATTTGTGTATTAATAAACAAAACAAATAAACATTTTGAAAAGTATAAATACCGCCTAAAAATCACTATACAGGGTTTACAGTGAATAAACAGACAAATCCAATTAAATAAAATTTCCTTTAGTGATCAACAGGTGATTTTTAGTAAATGAATGGACAAATCCACTGAATAAATGGAGTCCTTCAACGAATAAATAGAAAGTTTTATTTAAATAAAAAATATTTATTTATGGGCCCAACTTTAACAATAAAATATTTTACATTTATGTATATTTTGTTTTCTAAATGATGTAGACCCAAACAAATAAAAACAAAATAACTTGATGATCCATTATAGTATATAGAAATTTTCTAAAAAGTACTTATATAAACACACAAAATATTTAAAACTGTAAATATTAATATATCAGATAGTGAGGAGTCTAATATAAGAGAAAGGAAAAGTTGAAAAATGATGAAAATAGATGATTACTAGACATTAATAAGGCTGATAGATATTGGTAGAAAGCAAAAGACATGCCATTACCTTAGACGTATCGATTAGTACAATTTATTCAACAATTGCAAAAATATACGAGAAAAAGGATCAAAATAAAGAAATGAATACTTCAATATTGATAACAAAATTAAAAGAAAACTATTAGTGATAATACAAAAGAGGAATAGCAAGAATTCCCTTTTGATTATTATTATATTTTAATTACTAAATTTTATCTATTTTATTAAAACTTTGATGATTTTGAATTTATCGCAAGTGATTTTCCATTTGCCATTAAATGATTCCATTTATTCGCTGGATTTGTTCATTTATTTGCTAAAAGTTTCCCGTAGATCATTCAAGGAAAATTTATTTAATTGACTTTGTCCGTTATTGGTTAAGGGATTCCGATTATTCGCTGTAAACCCTGTAATATCAACTATCCAGGCGTAGTAATTTATTATTTTTTTAAATTGTATAAAAATATTACGCCGTTTCAAGCAAAGAGGTAAAGGAAAAAATTCATTATGGGTATAAAAAGATGAAACTTTGTAGTTTATCTATATGAACCTTCTAATTTTATTACATCGCTCTATCTTTCAGCTAGCTGCAGAATACCATTCATATGACCCTATATATTAAGTTCCTGGATAATACTCTCTAGTTGTAATTCCAACTCTTCCCAATTATCATAAACATTTTCTCTTNATATATTAAGTTCCTGGATAATACTCTCTAGTTGTAATTCCAACTCTTCCCAATTATCATAAACATTTTCTCTTAACTTCCTCTTTAATTTACAAAAACAATTAAAACCAGGTGGACTTGTATCTGGACTATATGGAGGATGATACCAAGTGCGGATTTTGTCATCAAAAAATCCATTACAAGCTTTGATTTATGAGGTCTTGCATTATCCTTTAAAACCATAGGATACTTGAATTTCTTATCAGGTAGTCATTTTAGTAAAGCTCCATTAATAAAGTCTATATAGACTTCTGAAGTTACCGTCTCTTCAGGTGCACAAAGCTTCCAATATGCAACATCATCATAATCCATTGCTAGTATAAGCATTCTTTTTTCTGATAGTATGATTGTGCTACAATTTGTGGTGGGCTTTCGTCCTTAGTTCTCCAAAATCGAGACTGGTCACGCTGAGGTTACATATATAAAGTAGGCCAAGTTTCATTTATAGCCAATGTTCTGTTTATTAGGGTTTTTTGTTTTGATAACTGCTCCAAATTATATCTACATGCTAATACTCTATGTTCTCTTTGTTCCTGTGTGAGCAAATGAGGAACCCATTTGCTCAATAATTTCTTCATTTGTAAATCTTCTGTTAAATACAGATAAACAGTNGTGAGCAAATGAGGAACCCATTTGCTCAATAATTTCTTCATTTGTAAATCTTCTGTTAAATACAGATAAACAGTGGCTTTGCTACAATTTACTAACATGGAAAGTTCGAGGCACGACCAGGCTCTACTTTGAGCAAGATATTCTTTAANCTACAATTTACTAACATGGAAAGTTCGAGGCACGACCAGGCTCTACTTTGAGCAAGATATTCTTTAATTTTCTCTATTGTATTTTCTTATATTAAATGATTACTTGTATCGCCTCCTCTAATGTCTTCAACGCAATTTTTCCCTTTATTAAACTTAGAAACCATCTTTTTCACTGTATTATATTTATAGGCCTTTTCTTCTATCGTTTTAACCAATTCTTTGTGTATTATTCCCGAACTGTGGTCTAGAATTACTCCAAATTTTATAAATACACATTGTTCTTTATCGTTTATTGAATTTTTGTAAGTTATCCATTGTAGTAATTTTAATAAAAATGCTTTAAAAATAAAACTGAAGTTATAGAAAATATTATATATAAATCTTGGCACTAGATATTAATTTGCATATTTATTATTAATTAAAAGTCGCTTACCTTTTTGCGTAAAACTGTGTAATATATATAACTTAATTTATTATAAAAGATTGTCAATCATTAAATTTATACGAAATAATTATTAATATAATCTTATATTTTCTCCATTACCTATTTTTCACCCAGTTCGAAAGAACGGGCTTATAGATTTTTTTAACTAAAAATGCAAAATCTATTTTATCTCACTATTTCCCGAACATGCTATATTTGACTTTTTTAAATAACTTTGTATTCTGGCTCTATGCTAAATTTCAATAAAATGTGTTTTGATGAAAAGCTAGTTTTGATTGGAAGCTTTTTAAAAATCGAAGTAGACATAAATACATTTTAATATCGATAAAGATGGAATAATAAATGCAACAGAATTCTCTCATTATGGATTCAATGGGCTTACTTAAGCCCAATACATACCACAGTATACTCCATATTATTACATATTACTTGAATGCTTCAACAATAATTTTTTTGAGGCTAAAAGCGGTTTTCATTCAACTGTTTGTGTTATTATGTTTTCTAATGAATTTTTAAATTAATAAATCATTTATTAAAATGATAAGGTCGTAAACATTCGAACAGACAAAGAGGTTTCTGGCATTTTTTGCATTCGCAATTTGTGGCCTTTCATAATGAGTTTTGTTTACAATAATAGCAATCTTTTTAATCTATATTGGCTTTAGGAAGTGATCATTTAAAGTGATTTGGATCTAAAGACTCTCTTTCAGATTGGTCACCAGAATGAGATCGAGCATTCTTTTTATTTGAGTATATTTTCGCAATTTCATTTATTATTGTTAGTAAATAATCCAAATATTTGGCATGTTGATTAAGAAATTGCTTTTGGAGACAAAATGAATTATATATAGTAATGTTCAATAAATGAAATGTGACTTTTTTGTCCATTTTTGCAACTTCTTATCTATGCAATAATATGATATCATTTGATCCATATGGTCTACACCTCCAATGTAAGAGTTATAATCTTGGCATATATTTGTAGTCTTAATAGGTTTTTCTTTTTTATTTGACATTACATTGATTTCTTGAGCTATAAAATCCCGGCTATTATGTATATTAGACATAAAAATCACAGCTGCATTGTCGTAAAATCCAAAGACATTGACCCCATTTTTTGATTTAAGACAGGTATTATTTTTATCTACACCTATTTCATATTTTTAGGACCACCAAGACTTTCCCTTAGTGTTCCGCAACAATAAAATCCACTTTTTTCTAGATCTTTGATTAGATTGAGGGATGTATACAAATTATTGAAATATAAAAGATAATTTAAATTTTCGTAATCAAATACCAAGCTCTTAACTCTGTCAATTATAGGTACTTTTTTGTCATGATATAATTGCAATTTAAGCACATAGCCAGATATAAATTCACAATAGCAATACAATTTTAGACCTCTTTTAGTCGCTTTAAGAGGAAAGTAACATTTTCTACCACCTTTACCTGTCCATTTTGCTAAACTCTCATCAACACACTCTCCTTTTTAGGAGAATAAATATCAAAAAACAGTCCGTTAAAGTAGTTAATTAAATATTCTAGAGGGATTAAACTTTTGATTTTGTTATCTTCAATATACTTCTCTCCATCAAAAACGTGTAAGTATTTTAAAACTTCTTTAAATCGAGGATACTTTAATAGAGTTAAAGAGAAAATCTGGAAAAAAATATTATATTTTTTCGTAAAATAGTCTTCATAACTAGGTAATTTTGAACTTTCTATGTACATAATAATACTATGAGCATTTCTATTTCTTCTATGGCTCTTTTATCCCTTTCTTCAAATTCATCTTCATCCATATTTTTCTTGGCATATTTATTAGATTCTTGGGTGATCTATTTTATAATAAAATCCGTGATAAAAGTTTATAAAATTCATGATATGACTTAGGAATAGTTACTTTTATTCTCGATTGTCCAAGCTAATCATCACAACTTATTTCTTCCAATCCTTCTTTCCATTGATCCTCTTGTGCTTTTTTATTCGATTTCTGTTTTTTCTTTCGCGGTTTATTTGTTTCTAAAGTATATATGTATCTTTTGTCAAGTTCTATAGGATTTATTGCTGTAGTGTCTATTCTTAATTTAAATCTTGTGTAAACAAGAATTGATTTATAAGATTAGATAAGCTAATAATAAGGCTTGCTCATCCTATTTTTGTATTTTTAAGTCAAAAAATCAATTTCTTCAACCATTTCACAAATAAGTTTGATTTTATTTGTTCATCTTATATTTATGTTTATCCTGGTTTCTGAATATAAACTAGCATAAAAACACTTAGGGAGCACTTTTCAAATTATAGAAGCCATAAAAGTTTTAGTTTTATTATAAAGTTTACTATTCGTATTTTCACACTCATAGAAGCAAATAAAGTTTCGCATGTTTCATACTTTGCAAGCTCATAACAGACTAGATATCAACTCTATGGGTTTTTAATTTATTGTATAATGTAGATGCCAACTTCATTTTTCAGTTCTCAAATTTTCATTTTTCTAACTTTCTTTGTTTTCGCTATATTTGCAAAACACATATACATGTTTTCGAAAAAATTACTAAATAAAAAAAACACAAATGTGTGTAAAAAACTGGCAATGGATTATAAATTTAACTTCCAGTTTTAAAAAGTGTTCTAAACAAAAATAAACTCACATATTGACATATTGTGCAGATGAGATACATAAAAATGTTAATGGAAAGAAGTTTTAATTAAAAAGAAATCAGATTAATTTTTCTGTGATACAGGGTGGCGCAAGTAAATTTGGACATTTTTCTAATAAAATAGAAATATCCTAATAACTTTTATAGATAAAAATACAACTAAACTTTATTTGTAACATTTAAATACTATTAATCAGTGCTTCCACCACTAGCATTTATAATTTCTTGGATTTTTTTTGGAAAAGAGCGACAGATATTTTTAAGTGTGTTCTTATCAATCTCACTCAAGCCTTTTCAACTCTTTTGATTGTTTCTTCCCTACTTCTTGGCAGAGGGTTTTTATGGATGGATTCTTTAAGAATATCCATATATATTCTATTGGATTCAAATCTGGGCTATTGCCTGGCCATTTTCCTTTGCCCCATACGGTTTGAAACTTTGATTCTAAAAGTTGCACATTATCTTTTTTTCCATGGCATGGAGCTCCATCTTGAACCAAAGTCACTTTTCTTTTATTATAGATTACTTTTGGGTTCTTTAAAGCTTCTATATATAAAGGAATGATTTTGTCCTGGTAATATTTTCCTGTTACTTTTTGGCCTTTTTCAACAATATGTAATTTTATCAAACCATTTGCACACACCCCCAGCGACCATAATAGAAAGTGATTGTTTGGGCAAGGTGTTATTGGAACCTGGCTTTTTTCGCTTGTATAATATGGGTTATTCCTTTTGTTTAATATGGTATAAAGTTGAATATGAGATTCATCAGTAAATATGATATTATCAACTAATTCTATTGCTCTTGAATCTTTAGTTAAAAACCCTGCATTTTCAACAATTTGACCAAACTTAATTCTATCATCGATATTTTTTGACTTAAAAGGGGTTTATTTTGTCTTTAATAAGCATATTTCCTCCAATTTGTTGATTTTCTATATCTTTGCACTGTTCTTCTACTTATAGTTTTGTTACATTTTTGATAGCCTAAACTAGAATTCAACTTGACAGCGCATTTTCTATCAGAAACTCCATTTTTTTCATTCATCTTACGCTTTGTAAATTTTTTAGTGTTTGCGAAAAGTTTTCTATTCTACAAGTTCCTTTTTTCCTTGTCATTTTTCCTTTTTTCTTCATATTGTAAACAGTTTGTCGAGAGCATTTTAAGATGACGTGATATTTCTGCAGGGGACAATCCAGCTTCTAATAAACATTTTATTCTTATTCTATTTTGATATTCAATAAATATATTTTTATTTTCCATTTTGAAAAGTTCTTTATTTTAAAAAAATAAAATTGACTAAATAAATATATTTTTTATTATCACCCATCGCAAAAATTAAAGTGTCCAAATTTACTTGGCCACCCTGTATTTACACTATGTCGCACGAAAATTCGGACACCTTAATTTTTGTAAACCGAAGCGTCAATTTGCCTTATAAATAAATATTGATAAAAAAATTAGATATATTTAAACTGTATTATTTTTAGTATTTATTTATCTATCACTATTTTTTATTAAAGAGATAGAACATCAAAAAGGAAATTTATTGATCCAGCACGGAAATTCGGGCATTTAAAAATAAATAACTTCAATAATTCCCATGAGCTTGTAACACTTCTTTTACACGTTCAGGCATTGCTTTAATTAAGTTTTTTATAAAATTGTGGGCAAGTTATTACATAATCTTAGTAGCTCTGTTTTTAACTCATCTGGATCATCGAACTTTCCCCCCTCAGCTCTCTCTTCATATAGGCTCAGATGTTTTCAATTGCATTCAAATCGGGGCTTTAGCTTGGCTAAACCAAAATTTCAACTTCTTTTTCTCCAAGATATTTCCCAATGAGCTTTGAAGTATACTTGGGGCCATTATCGTGTTGAAATACGAAGTCATTTAGTCCCATTTTCTTTGCTGATTGTATAATATTGTACTTTAATATATCCAAACAACCAATCTATCCATCTTACCATCTATAAAGACCTACTTTCCAACTCCTTTGTAAGAAAAACATCACCAAACCATCACACTACATTTGCCAAATTTTACAGTCTTTTCTACATACTTAGGGTCAAGTCTTTTAGATTGAGGTCGCTATATATATGAACAGCCATCTAAATTTCAAAGATTAGATTTACATTCATCTGAAAACATAACACTTTCCCAGTAGTTATCAGGTTGAAATATCCACTTTGCACATAACTCTCTCCTTTTCCTTATATTTTTGCCGACCTTAAAGGTTTTCTGTCAGGAAGTAAGCATATATGTTAAGGCTATTTAAACATCTTCTAATCGTATCATCTAAGAAAGTTCTATCCTTATTTACTTTAAAGATTTTGTTCATTTTTGGGGCACTAGCTTTCTGGTTTTCCTCATTAATGGTCCTTATAGCTCTTATATCGTCATTATCGAGTACATATTTACCTCTAGAGTCTCTCTTTTTTTGAATTGAGTCCGTTTCTTCGAACCTTTTGAGGAAATCGCTTATTGTCGACTTGGGTATACAGGTCAAACTTTCGATCTCTCTATAAGAACACCCTTCTTTCCTAAGTGCTAAAGTCTATCCAAAAACAAAATTTTCAATATTTTTCATTGTTTTTCTAATATTTTATTCCTTAAAGCTATTATTTTCTGAGTTTTGTGTGAATAACAAAAATGTCCGAATTTTAATGCTGGATCAATAAATTTCATTTTGATTTTCTATCTTTTTTAATAAAAAATAGTGATAAATAAATAAATATTAAAGCTAATACAGTTTAAATATATCTAATTTTTCAATTCATATTTATTTATAAGCCGAATTGACGCTTTGATTTACAAAAAATATGGTGTCCGAATTTTCCTGCGACATAGTGTAAATTAAGGATCATTCATAGTATCATATATGACAGAAAATTTTCGAAGCCTCGCTTAGGGTTCTATTAGAATTTAAAAAAAAATTGTTTCATTATAGCAATAATTCATTTTTTATATAAAAATTAGTTTGTTTAAAATTATATTTTATTGTAAATATAAATAAAAAACCTGATATTATAAAAATAAAATAGTTAAATGCCAAAAGTTAATTGGTCAGGATTTAAAAGAAATTTATTAATTTTACTTATTATATGTCTATAATAAGTAAAGTAAAAAACAAATAAGTCACCATACATTTATAGTTATAGATTATCGTTTTGCGCCACCAAATTTTGGATTTGGTTAGTTAAATATATATGCTTTTGGTAGGTTCAAGGACTGCTAAAAAGAGACTGAAGTACAATATGTTTCCTACTCATTTGCTATATTAAACTGCACTTAGCAACGACAGGAAGACTCTAAAGCCTTCTTTACATCGAATTATTTATAAATATGGTAATTATTTGTCGATATCGAGCTGTATTTATACTTAAAAGGGCACCTGGAAAAATTAATAAATGCGTATGAACCATGATTAAACTATGACAATTAATTAATGAAACAAAGGAGCAATAAATATGCATGAAAATTAATCAAAATTGCATTGATGAATTAATTAATAAAGAAAAGGTGCAATAAAAACCCCATGAAAAAGATAATAATAGCACAACATCCCCGTATAACAAATTAAATGTATTGAGTAAATTTTAAGTAACACAGCATCAATTAATTTTGATACAAATTACAGATGAAAAGGAGCCGGAGAAAGTTAAAGTGGCATAGGAAACTGTAAAATTGAAATGGCCCGATTAAAGAAAATGAAAGAATCAAATACCAAAGCAAATAATCGTTTATCCCCATACGAAAATACTATACCTGGGATAAAGTTCTTTAGTAAAAGAATGAAGATAATAGAAAATATCAGGAAGCTACATTTCAATTGTCACATCAACAAAAAGAGCAATATACTTTCAGTTATAGCATACAATAGTCTCAAAAAGCTTTTAAGGAAAAGCGGATTTAAGTTCTCTGACAGCCAATTCGTTAATGCAAGAACAAAAAGAAGGGAAGGAAAAATAACTTTAAATAACTATAAACGCTACATGCCTTATAGTAAAAGAAAAATTGATGGTACAATAATTAACAAGATCTGTAAGTATTTAGAGAAGTATTCAAGATACTCGTCTAGAGAAGAAGAGGTAAAGTATTTAGATAAAAAAAATAGAGATATACAGAGAGTATATAAGTGATGGTAATGAACACCTTAATTACGGAATTTTCTTAAAAATATGCCCCAGAAAATATAAAAAGGCATAAAGCGAACAGACGTCTGTGAGATTTGCGAATTGAGCAAGAGCATCTTAAAAAAGAAAGATTCCGGATTGAATGAAACAGAGAAGATGGAGTACAAAAGAACAAAGGAGATATATGAGATGCATTTTAAAGTAATATATAATCAAAAAAACTAGCTCAAGTACTTAAAAGAAAATCAATCTGACACTTCTTGTATATTGATACTTGACTTTAAGGAGAACTTTAAGCTTTCACATGGCGGTAATGAAATTAGCCAGGATTACTACAACAAAAGGCAAGTATCATGTCTATGTACCTGTTTGATTTTTAAGAAGGATAGACTGATTCAAAGGCACTATCTTAACTATCTTTTCTGGAATTCTTTTGCATGACTCTCTTTTTGCTTCAGATACATTAGAAGCCACCGTTAATTATTTAAAGGAATAGTTTAAGTACTTCAATGTTTTCACTGATTGTGGGCCACATTTTAGATCAAAGGAATTTATATCCAAAGCTAATACTCTATCCAAAACATTTGATGTCAATATTAGCGTCAAATTTTTTGGAGAACACCGTGGAAAGAGTGAGGTAGATGGTATGTTCGGAAAACTCTCTGTAGTATTTAAAAGGATTGACTTTATCCATAAGCTCAATAACGTCCATGAATTAAAGGGTGCATTCGAGCAAGAGTTCTGTATGAGGAGTTGACCTAATGTATTTTTCACTGTGTATGAAAGAGATTCTAGACCCAAGGTAATCAAAAAAGTCAAATTTGATGGGTTTAAAAAGTTATGTCATTTCTATTTATCAAAAGTAGATCTTTTTACTCCTTTCTTACCAAAATTGGCCAAGATTATATTGAGTTCAAGCCTAAGGAAGAAAATGTAGTAGATAATAGAGAAACCTTACTTACTCCAAAGACATGCTTTGAATCTAGAATTAAGCGGTTTTTTAATGAAAGAATACATAAAATGCTGAAAACACGAGTCGGATAGTATAAAATTTTAGATTCGCTAGGGGTACTCATTTATGGCTTAGGGACTGAGTATACCCTCCCTCTTTGATAGCGAATCTATATAATATACTATCTCTAAACTAGTTTTCTTATAATACAGTATTCTATTGACTTTATAAATAAATTAAAATATTTAAATTTATTCTTTTTTTCAAAAAGAATAGAAAACATCTTTCGAAAATATTATGCCATATTTTTTACTTTTAAATCAAGATGGAATTTAATTAAAGAGACACAGCTACACAACCAAACTCCTACTCTTCTGCTTAATAATGGCATCAATCTCATTCTTAATTAACAACCTAAATCTATGAGGCTCAATCACCATTTGTGATATATCCCAATTTCGAAAATTATTGGACCATAATTTATAAATATGAATAGTTAAAGCTAAGATAAAAATTGAACTATCTTTTGATTGAGGAGTTTGCATCCCTTGAAATAAACAACCTAAAAAGCATTGTTTTTAATAGAGAGGGATTTACTTGGGATTTCAGTTCGGGATAAAAAGTCGGAAGCTATTGATTGCGCTTCTAATAAATTGAGAGAATCTTGACTATCGTAATAATAAAATATTGACTCGACTTTGTTAAACACTAATAATGACCTATATAAAATTATAACGAAATTAGGATTAAATGTAGATACCTATGTGATCCTTTGGTGATAGGGAAGAAAATCAGTTCATAATGAAGCATATTCGAATCGAACCCTTAATTTTAGTCGAAGGGGTAACTTTTGTTCAAAATGGAGTTTGTTTTCAATAGTAAGATCTTGGGGTTAGAATGATTGTAGCTGATGTATTCATAATAAAAATCTATGATTGTATCAGTTAACATATTTTGAGAATCCAAACTTTGTATATCACAATTCTTAATAACGACACTCATAAAAGTCAGCACTGCATCATGTTTCATTTCAAACAGAAAATAAAATATATTTTGTATTGAACTTTTAAAAAACACCCAGCCAGAAAAGAAAAGATTTATTCATCTGGATTATCAAACAGATAATTAGCCGCCAACTCTTCATTTTTATCACAAGCCAAATAAGCTTGAGCCGCTTGTTCTCTGGTAAAGCCCAATTGTGTAAGTCTACCAATAGCTTCATTTTCTTCCTCGGTAATCTCAATCCTCATCCCACCGCCTTCTGGTGCACTACTACCAAGATCATGGCCATGTTCATCATCCCCCAGAAGCAATTGGAGAAAAGCTTCTTGATTCTGATTAATCTGTCTTAATAAATCCGGATTAGTCTGTCCCAATTGTTGCAACATCGGTTGTAGTAATTGCGGATTTTGTTGAATAGCTGTTCTTAATTGATTGAATTGTGGTAACGAAGCTAAAGCCTCCAAATTACCAACATCGCCTCTCGATTGAGTTGCTAAAAAACAATTTGAAAAGGAATTATATACTTGTAGAGGCTTCTGAAGGTGCATTTAATGCAGAAGCTTCTGGTATCCCCTATAAAAGTTAAGTTTTTGGTTATGGCACCGTTTGTAAATATTCGTATGCTCTATCTGCGTTATTAAACGCCGCTTTCAATGCTTTGACTACTAAATCTCGTTCATAGCCTAGCTCCATTAAACTGACTACCGATTTTGTAAATTCACTATTCACTTCGGCTAAGAAATATTAAGAGAAAAAAGATTAATTGGAGAGATGGAAAAGAAATGGAATTTCATACTTGATGATTCTTCTTGTTTGGAATCCGTGGAACCAGTAGGTTCTTTTGAGGCTGTTTCTATTGGTTTTATTTCTACTGGCTTAGTTGGCGCTTTTTGCTATAAGAAAAATCAACCCGAATTTAAAAACCTTTGTAACCATTAAGACGATAAAAGACTGGGTCTTCAATTCCAAACTATCGATACTTTGGTCGTCAGTGAGCATCTTGCCTATATAAAAACACCTATTAAACTTTGTGGGGAGATGCCTGAGAATATTAATTTCTGCAAATTAGGTTCATGGCCTAGTAAAGCTTGGATCTCAAGCTTCAAATTCATAACCTATAGACAAACACGACGTATTAGATTTTAAGGGGAATACAGTTTGATTTCCATCGATTTTGATTGTGTGTAGCTTTTGGTCTAAAGTTTTTATAGCTACTTTCATTCCGTCTCTAAAAAATTTAGATTTTCATTCAGTTGGAGCAGCCTTTTCATAAATTGGATGAATGCCATGGTATTTTCATTGTGAAAATAACATAATGAGTGATAGAATCTTTTTAATGATATAATATATATCGAAAAGTTACATTTTTGATTTGAAAAGGAGGTTTTGGACCATTTATTACCAAAATCAATTTCCTAATTATCATTAATTTCTTAGAAATGGAAGATCCCATCTTGTTAACGTACAAAGACGTCACAATCCGAAAGTCCGACCTCCAAACATTGAACAAGAAGAGTTGGTTATCTGATAATATTATAGACTTTTATTTCGGATTCATAGTCCAAACAACCAACGCAAAAGTATTATTAATGAAACCTTGTTTAGTACATTTAATTTTGAACCATAAAGGTATAAAACAACCTTCATCATTAATGCTTATATTTTAATGTCTATTAGGTTTGGATTTGGATTCCTCAAAGTTTAGTTCCTACAACGTTTTATTCTTACCAATAAATGATGCCACCGAAACTGGTGGAGGTGAACATTGGTAATCCTTTTGTCACAATATATGTGTTTTTAGGTCGTTGTTAGTATTTGTGAAATCCGATATGTGTTTTTATTATTATGATAGCATCGAACAGACTAATTTGAAACCAGCAAAGGCGATGGCTCGCAAGATGGCCGCTTATCTCGACATCCAAAGTATCAATCTGATCATAATTGCTTATGTTTTTTGTAGGTATTCAATTTAAAGGGATGACGACACCTCAGCAAAAGAATAATTATGATTGTGGTTTGTTTGTACTTGCTTTGGCTAATCATTTGTATCATTCCATTTATGGCCCTTCGGCGGATTTGTCCAATCCTCAGGTTTGGAATGTATCCGAAGTTATTGTTGAGCCGGCTAAATTGAGATTAGAAATTAAAGAACAGATCCATCTATTGATCAAGAAGTAGAGTAACAAGGCAAGTTTAATAAAAATAGTCTATTTGTTTACATTCTCATTTTGATCAGCTTTAGAAGATTCTTGGTCTGCATTTTCGTTAGAATCGTCCTTTTTCACATTGGAATCTTTATTTTTCTCATTCGATGCTTCTAGAACATCTTTCTTATTCTCAGGCTCTTCTGTATGCTCATCTTTTACATTAGAATGCTCTTCAGCTTGTTGAAAAGACTCTGATTTAGGCGATTGTATAAATGATGAATTGAAAGCGGAATTTTGAGCACCACTTTGTCTTTTCAATTTAACAGAATTCGAAAAGGCAACGGGACTATTCAACCTTGAACTCAAGGTGGTTATTTTTCTTTGTTCTTCGGATTTGTAGATATCTTTAGTTAAGCGCATTTTCTTTTTCACTTTGCCTAATTCCTCCAACAATTGTTTCTCTTTCTCAGTCTCTAAAAACAAGGAGTTTTGAGTACTACCGATTTTTTGTTCAAATTCTAGGCATAATTTCTTAATATAAACGATTGTATTACGCGTATTGCTTACGATGAAGTAGAGGTATTTGATTAAGCGCACGATGATGAAATAACAATAGATACGTAGATATTCGCCTTCATTTGATATTTGGATCCAAATATTTATAATTAAAATCGTATAAATCACCAATAAGTCAAAGATATTCAACACATTCTTGATATAGCTGAGACCGCCATTGACGAGTTGGACATTCACCTCGACGAATAAAAGAAAGACAGTACATAGATCCAAATAAATAAATATATAATAGAAAGTACTCAAAGCTACATCGTTGGGTGAATCGAGTCTAATTTTGTAGATGGTTTCGGCGATGGAGAGGAAGATAAAATCTAGTATAATCAAAAAGCAAATGATGTTTCGGAACAAGGTTGAATTGAGATGATGATCGAGCTTGGAACGAAAACTAGCGTCTTGTTCTCTAATGCCTGCTTGATTTCTTTTGGAGGATTTTACTAATTGTGAGAAGTCTACTTGTTCCATTTCGTTTGAAAATTTATGTGGCTTATGAGTTAAATAGTTGATAGAAAATGTGTGTGGAGGCTTAACTGACAACTTTATTATACAAAATCATTATAATTGATTTTATCATTAAACCCGTATTTAAAGCTCATCTTTTGAGCTTGATGTGATAAGAATCGATTTTACGCCACAATTAGATTACACCCCAACGTTATCGGCATTCAATGAATGCTTCTAAAAGACCACTTTCTCATTTTTATCGAATTTGATCATGGATTTTAGAATGATTTATCAAAATTTTATAATATTTGCATTTTCATTATAACTAACTCACAAAAAATAATGATGAAAGCCAATAAAGCGACATATCCGCGACTTTGATATAAAAATAATCAATGAATGTTCATTAAAATAAGATGAGTTACAACTAAGATATAAATATTTAAGATAACAAATCAATAAAACAGCCAATCTTCATAAGCAACTATAAATCCCAAGAATAGTAAGAGGTTTTGTGATACCTTTATATATTACATAATCCAACTTTTGATAAGTTATAATATAATAATTATGATTATGACCTTCAATAATCTTGTCCACAAAAGCTAATCTTCTAATCCCATTATCGAAGTAATGAATTCGCTCTATAAAAAACCATATTATGTTTTAGTAGGAAACTTGGGATTACCTCCTTCTTTGTATTTGTGGTTGCTTTTGGTCATGCTTTTGTTTTCAGATTTACGAATTTTTGCAAATGGATTAGACCACTGATCAATCGATCCAACTGTTAAATCGGTTGAATTAAATTGAGAATTTAGGAAATAAATTAGTAAAGCATGATTTCAGATGGAAATGACGGTTATTTGAAAAATGTAGAAACAAAATATTATAAACACTAGTCGATTAAAACATATTTAGAAAAAAATTGATTAATGATACCACAGTATGAAAACAGTCTTTTTTAAATAAGAGAGGTTTATTACAAAAAGTCAATTTTTAATAAAACCAATATTTCTGTATTTTCTTGTTTCTCACAAGCCCATAAAAATAAACAACTCGATTTCATTCAAGATTTTCAGCCAGAAAAAAATCCTAGTGCGCAAATCAGATTTTAGTAACTATCATTGTTTATACACAGCTTACTGATAAAATGATTTTAATTATTCACTATTTAAACTTGTGTTCAATTAATTAAAATTACGCTACATTGGAAAGTGACCACGGCGTCATGATTCAAAACTGGTGAGCAAGTGATCTAAAGGATTTGAATTAGTCAAGATGGAAAAGTTGTAGAGAGGGAAAATATAACAAAGTTACTATTATGGCACATTATTTTCGTTCAGAGTAGTCCATTATTAAATAATTGGTTGATTTAGATTCATTAAAAATTTGGTTGAATTAAGAAGAGAATCAAAAAGAGACTACTCTGAACGAAAATAATGTGCCAAATTTAATCAAACTCATTTTGAAAAATTAGTATGGAACAAGTTAAATGGGGGGTGTAACGCCATAATTCCATCGTTAACCTAATCGAGATAAAATAGACTAGTCAAACAATTAAACCCGTTATTCATTTATTTTCTTTCTACTTATGGCTAAACGAAATTTCAGAAGTGCACTAATCAAACGGTTCTCATTTTATACACCCGTTTAATTTATAGCCCAATAAAAAGGAATCCCAATTCATCGCTCAAATAAATGAAGAAAGATAAGGCTGTGTTGATCCTAAAAGGCAGAGTTAATGTAACCCAAGGTTTTATAGTAATTTTTGTAGATGATGTTGGCTTCTTTTTTAGACTCAGATTCTCTTAGAAGAAAAGCCCAAAAACAATTGTTTTTAGGTTGGTCTAGGTTTTATAAACCAACATCAAATAACAATAGTTGATGGTTCCTATCAAATCGTTCTCTTTTAGTCAAAATGCTCCAACTGAACAAAAATAGTTGTCAATTTTGCGTTCTAAAAGAGCCGGATTGAATCTAATGAAAACCTTCATTATATAATAACTTTCTTAAATTAAATCTAATCTATGGCTCTGTTTATGTGAAATGTCTACGATTTAAATTGATTCATTGGTTTTCAAACATTAAAATGCATTAAGATCATTTATTTTAAATATACCGTAAATGTATCATTATTAGGCTTTTCTAATATTAATATTTGTCACGTTTTTTTGAAAAAAATTGGTACAGGGTCCGCATTATGTTCGTCCTTTTTTATTCCATTGAATATCACAAGACTTATAAAATGAGATTTTATTCAATTATTTATTCGGTGATTTGTAAGGTGAGGAATATAATGTGGGCCCTGCATAAGACTAGGTTATATAATCGGACACTCTCATTTTATCTAAAATAATATATGTTCTTCTATAACAATTTTATGCGAAAAAACACGCCAGAAATTAAAGATCGAGGCCATATCTGGGAATTTATTTTCGGAAGAGACACTTTTTCGGGAATTAAAACAGACCCTAAATAAATTTTCAACCTGTTTATTGATAAAACAAATTAAACAAACATTTTTTGCTTTAAATTAGCGTTTATTAGATTACAGTTACTAAAATGAACACAAGATATTTACCGTATATAACCAAAACATTAATACTGAAGAATCAAAAACAATACTCCAAAAATTAGTTAAGAATATATTAAAATTATTCAATAAAACACCAAAAAACAAAAGATATGCAGTTTTATCGATAGTTGCAGGCGAAATATCGAAGAAAGATCTGAGAAAAAGTGGTTTTACTTTCTCAAACACTATGTACAAGACTGCAAAAAGGAAAAGAGGAGATGATGAAATAGAAAATAGGGAAATTTATCAACCAGAATCTAAAAATCAAAAAAGTGAAGATATAAAAGAGTTAATTAATGAATATTTGACCAAATATTCTGAGATAAGATGCAAACTACATAGAAATCAGCCTGTATTAAATCTCCAACAATCTAAACTATATATTTATAACAAAATAATGGCCGAAAACCCAGAAATTAACCTAAAGTTGTCTACATACTACATTTTATACCCAAAATACTTCAAATATTTGAAAAAGAAGACGGATATGTGTGATATCTGCGTAAATGGTAAGAAACTTGAAAGGAGGCTAGGTGAAAGTTCTCAGGACAAACGAGTAAAGTTCTATAAAGCCCATGCTGAGTTAAATAATGATCAAAAAGGCTACTTTAGACAAAGATTAGAGAACTTGGAGCATGATGAGTGCGTGGTAGTCATAGATTTCAAACAGAATTTCAAGATCGGTGGGGGACCTGTGGAAATATCCCAAGCATACTACAACAAATCTTCTGTATCTTGTCTCGGCTTCTGTGTCATCTATAAAGCGGCGGGAGAAATAAAGAGGAGCTACTATAGCCACCTCTCAGAAGTTATTAGTCATGATTCCCACTATGTCAAGAGCTGCCTCAGGAAACTGGAGGAGGCAAAGCTGAGAAGTTTCTCTAAAATACATTTCTGGTCAGATAATGCAGGCCATTTTAGATCCGAGGAATTAAGGAGTTATATACTCTTGGAGCTACCTACTAAGAATTACTTCACCTCCCAGAATTTCTTTGCAGAATATCATGGAAAGTCAGATATAGATGGGCACTTCGGACTTCTGCAGAAAGTCTTCGACGAATTCGAAAGAAAGAGTCATGTGGATTCAATATACCTTGTGACTTACTGTTTCTGGGAGTTTTTCTTATAGGCCGACACCGATGTCTACTTTGAGATCTACGAGGACCCTGGTAGAGAGGACCTGGTACAAAAGCTCCGCATAAAAGATGCTAAGCAATACATGTCCCTCTACGCAGACTCAGGTACCATTTATGGAAATTCGGTATCTATATTCCAGAGGTCTAACCATCGTAGTCTGAGGCATAAGGTGATCCGCTCCAGAGAGAGGAGGGAAAACAAGTACGCCACTAAACTGAAACCAGATAACGGCTGGGCGGTTACCTCAACTCAATTGAAGATCATGGGTAAAAGGGTGGTGCTCAAAACCTAAATGTGGGAAGATGGGTAATCCAAGGAGTATAGCGTTTACTGGAGGTTGCTATACTTCTCCCTGTAATGTGATTACCTTGTCGACCTCGGTTGGTACCGCTCTCCGTGATCTAATCAAAAAAATCTGTTAGGTAGGGTGTGGAAACTTTAAAGCTTTAGTTTCCGAGAAAAGTCAGAGGAATTAGTTGAAAAAAAGTGGCGTCGGAGACTATTTCCCCTGGAAAAATATACTCAGGAGAGTACGTTTCAGAGGAATTTATGAAGTCAAGTTGAGATTTTTTGTTGAAATTTTTTGAGAAGTTTGGATTTCTCCCAGGGGTATTATGCCTTAATTATTCGTTAAAGCTATTAATTAAAACATGAATTTTATAAATCTCTTTATATAAATTAAAGTGATTCTTTTATTTATTTTTAAATTTCTTATGTTAATTTTCCAATAATTTTGAAAAACCTTATCAAAAAATAGCCCTAAATGAAATTTATCGACTTTGAATTTACCAATAACTCAGATTAATTAAATTATGGCGAAAAGTCGAAATTCTGTAACAAAAAACAGGAATAGTATTTGAATATAAAAATTCAATCGAACAAATTTGATTTTAGTATGTTTTTATTTCATTTTATCTGCTTTTGTTCTTTAGTATTGATTTTATGATAATTAAAAAGAATTATTAAGTTATTTTCAATTTTTAATTCCATTAAAGTCGTAATTTGATCCAAAATAGGTAATGCTTTGTTTAGTGACCTTAAATAGGAGATTAATCATCAAAATATCAGTCTTAATTCAACCAAGTTTAAATGAATTTTGCATTGTATTATTTTCATCTTAAATGGGATTATAAATTTAATTTCCAGTTTTAAAAACTGTTCTAAACAAAAATAAACTCCCATATGACCTTTTATTTTGATTAATTATAAACGCCGTCCTACTTTTTACTACAGTGTGTGGCACATAAAACTGAATCTATTTAATTTAATTTTGTTAATATTTAATAACTCAATAACAAATCTGTATATTTTATTAAAAACTTAATATATTGTTACCTAGTATTTAGTATGACCACCATCTAGATTAGACATTTCCTCAATTCTTTTTTTAAAGGATTCTGAGAGATTTTTCAAGTGGCTGAGAGGAATATCATCCTAGGCATATCTAATTCTTCTTTTTAAAGAGAAATATCCCTTGGAGCTGGGTGTTTTTGAACTTCTGCTTTGAGAAGAGGCCATAGGTTTTCGATTGGATTTAAATCCGGTGAATTTCCTGGCCACGTGCCTCTTCCCCAAACCTTTGAAAAATTCTTTTTTAACCCGGACAATATTTCATTTGTACTGTGTGCTGGAGCCCCATCTTACATAAATGTAATCTTGGATTTTATCGGAAAAAGTTCTCGGCCCTCTATAGCCTTATAATATACCAGCAATATATTTTTTTTGTAGTAATCTTCATTAATTGTACGGCCTTTTTCCAAAAAATGGAGTTTGGTTTTTCCTTGCGCACAAAATCCGCCAGCCATCATAATTTTGGGTGTGAATTTAACTGAATCTTGTACAGGAAAATCATTTCTATTTTCTGTTCTATATCTACTTTGACTAGCATTGGATTTAAGATACAATTCTATAGTTGTTTCATCCGTGAACAATATGTGGTCTCATTTGTTTCCCCTTTTTGTATCTTCTAAATAGTCTCCATTTTTGACGATTTCAGCAATTTTTTGCCTACTATTGACATTTAATTCACTTAGTTTAGGTTTTAGTTGTTTTTATAAGCATATTTACCCCATGGTGTTGATTTTACATATCTTTGGACCGTTTTAATTGATATTATCTTGCCTTGATCTAAATAATTTCTTGAACGATTTAATGCATCAGTTGTTTTTCGTATTGAGCTGTTAATGTTCCTATATAACATTCTCTTTATAAATTGTTTTGTGTAAGAGGCAAGCTTTGTGGATGGTCAGCCTTTGGGTTTATCTTCAATAAACTTACTGTTTTCCATTTTATAATTGTAGTTTTGCTAACAACTAATCTGTGGCTTATATAATTAATGCCTTTTCCTTCTCTAGAAAGTGTTTATATCTGGATTCTTTTCATTTTTCTGTTACTAATACGCTTCGATCTCTTTTTATTTGTTTTTATGAAATTTATTCTTTTAAATTTATATACTATTTAATTTTTATACACCACAAATAAAAAAATCCTGGTTGTTCAGTTTCATATGCCACAGACTGTATAAATATAAGCACTTTTGATCTACAGATAATTATTTATTTCTTCTGTTAAATAAGGAATAGCACCCACATTCTAAATGATAAATGGTGGATGTCTACTTTGTGATCAAATTTATTCCATTCCGGGTCACTCAATTTCCCGTTCAAATATTTAATGAATTTAATGATCAACAATTTCAAAAAAGTTGATGATTCCTCTGTGATTTCCGTCTAAAGTTTAAATAAAAATATACTTGCAAATTCTTGTAAAATCTTAATATTTGGATTTTACAGTTTTCGCACAAATCCCACATTTTCAATGTAAGAAGTTGGTCATAGATGAGTTGAGTCGAAACTCTTGATTTTGGTTATTGTTCAATTTTTCCAAATTGGCTAAAACTCGACTGCAGAACTAAAAATAAGCACAAGAGTTCATACATCATCATTATCAATTCTACAAAAATAAAGTTTTGTATTTACTTTATGCTTTTTAGCGATTCGATCAATGAAGTTAGGAATATATACAGATTTGCATAATTCTAAAAAATTAATAAAACAAAAACCAATATTAGGCGAGGACAAGTTGTCAATGATCGAATAAAAAAATGAAATATTGTTTATCGATTGGGTTTTTGATAAATTCTTTAGATAATCCGACATCAAACCTAAAATCAAAGATTTGTTGTTTTCTTCAATAAATTCTGCAAAATACTCCAGACAATCTTGGATTTGATTAGAATAGCTAATATAGGCCGAACCTAACCTTCCAATTAACCCTTCTATTTTCGATCGCTCAATTTTGTGATGTAAATAACAATAAACTAGATTTCTGAGTCAATCCAAAACATCAAGGACTTTATAATCACTCAGCATACTTTCCAATGCATTCAAATACGCCCATTTAGGCTTGAGTTTCAATCTAATCACGATGAATTTTAGCTTGTATTTGATGGACTTCAAAGTTAAAATTAATAAATCGGGTTTATATTCTTCATCTTGATTATCATCGAATTTGATCCTTAAAACATTGTTAGCTGCTTTCAATTGAAATTGATTCAAGTTGTAAAAAGATTCTGTAAAGATAATTATGCTGCTATTATTGACATTTTTTCCAAATTCTTCGTCTCTATAATTTAATATATCAAGTTTACTCTTTATTAAATGGATTCGTTAAATTTGTTAATAAAATATCTATGCTCTTTTTCAATAATTGGTGGTTGTCTAAAACCCAATTACATTTCAAGATGGGTCTTAATAGTTTTATTCCGACCACTCGGTTCCTAAAAAATTCAATACTGTATTATTTTGGATTCGCATAAGTCATTGATTTTGATTAAAAGCTTTTCATATAATTTCAAGCTATTGATATATTATTGGAATAAGATGAGCAAGCAATATGACCATTCTAAATCTTTAAATTACATAAATTACTAATTCGATACTCAAGTGATTTTATTCTGTATTTGGCCTTTCAAAAGTCATAATTAGACAATGACACATTTCCTCAAAGTACAAAATAGTCCTTTCTAAATTATTCTTAACAATATTAATAAGAATGTCCATAGTAACCAAAATAGAACTAAAAATGAGTGATTAAATATACAAATTTCGATTAGAACCTAAATTCGATTCCAATTTCAACTTTAAAAACGCCATTACTTTTAAGATTTTCTCCGGACTAGCTTTTAAATAATAAAATAGGGTGCTCAAATCATTTAAATTAGCTTTACAATCATTTATTTCGGTTTTCGCAGTGGCATTTCCATAACAATTGTTGACATAGTTCTTGTATTTCGCCATTGTCACCCCTAAAATTTAAATAGATTTTGTCAGTCGTCCCAAATTGCTACGGACCACACGTGGAAAGAGACATTTAATCACAATTGAATATCATTCGAGTTAAATAATAAAAAGTCCCCAATATATAAACAAGGGTCCTTAATAAAATCGAGGTCCAACAAGTGACCCCATAAACTAGACTTCACTTGGAAGAAATCTATAAAGTACATTTACAGGGTTTGTTACCTTATTTTGAAATTTTTTACCCTCATTTTGAAATTTTGTCATTAAAAAGAGCTGACAAGATTTCAAAATTAAATGACAAGATTTCGAAATGAGCTGACAAAATTTCAAAATTGAATGACAAACGCTGTATTTAAAGTTTAGATTTCCAATTTGAATCAATAAAAGCATTGAGCGAATCCATACAATTCTTCAAAGTCTTTGAAAACTTTCCAGCATCATAAGGAGAATCCTTTTTAGCTTCGACACTAAAATGGATGACATCATCAAGAATGCAATAATTGATAGCATAATGAGAAGGAGAATTTGTGGCATAGCCAGTAACTAAACATTAATCTAGTGATATACTTGCTAGGTTTTGATATTTCGGTAAAATCGAAGTCGATAAAATAAATTGTCTTGATTTGTTGAAAGTTTCGTCTTTAAATAATGGAACATTGCCATCTGATAACCATTCGAGTGCCATAAAATGTCTGTAGATTCCCTTTCCGTTGATAGCCAATTTTATATAACGGTGATGTGCTTTTAGGGCGTCCAAAAACAAGCGAGTTCCTTTACCCACATTGGAACCAATAGAAGCAAAGTTGCTTATAGTATAATCGAAACATTCTACTCCAACAACTGCATCAGAAGGAGAATGCTATAATGTTAAATTAAGATATACCTCTCCATTAAAACCGCATGTACCGTCTTTATTTATAACCAAACTCAATGATTTATCCATCCTTCTGTTGGAGCCATCAAATGAATGTAAAACAGCTTTGGCTTGATCCTCAAGTTCCTTAAGCTCATCCAAAGATACACAAAACAATGTAGATTCAATAGAATTGATGTTTTCTTTATTGATCTCGCTTGTTTTGATGATTTCTTCTCTTGCCTAACAAAATTAAGATTGAGTTTACTTTTGACCATAAGTCTCTATGTGCTGTTGTTAATATACAAACATTAGGTTATTTTTGTTCTTTTAGTTCTTTTATCGAGTTGATTATGCCAATCAATCCATCTCGGATATCCTTAAGCTTAACAAATTCTTTATTGTCTTGCACACTTTTAATAAAAAGGGTACATTTCATATTAATACAGTTATATATTTCGAATCAGTATTTTGTATAAGTTCATCGCATCCGATCTTTGGTATTCTAGTAATTCCTAATAATCTCTGATATTGATAAGTACAGAATCTCTCTTCTGGTATTTTATTAACTAATTTCATATAGTTCAACAAATTGAGTACAGTATTAGCAGCGATGTTGACTTGTCTGAAACTAAAAGGATAAAGACTATCCTTACAATATTTAAATTTTTCAACAGGCTTGGAAAGCATATACCAATTAGAATTTACCAATAGATTCTCTCTCCATTTCAAATAGGCATTCTCTACCCACATATTCTCTAACCAAGAATGCTTCTGCTTAGGTTCATATTCAATCAATTTCTCCTGCAATTGTTTTCCAACACCCTCTTTAAATTGGTTAACTAAGATTTTGTTCTTTTTGAATTGCTCTTCATTAGTTATTGGTTTAATACTTTCCAAATAAGTATTCAATGTATCTTCTAATTTAGGTATGGGTAATCTTGGTATATTTGTGCTCATAATCAGAAAATATTATTACGCCGTTTCACGCAAAGAGGTAAAGGAAAAAATTTAAATAAAAAATTCATTATGAGATATAAAAAGTTGAAACTTTGTAGTTTATATATATATGAAACTTCTACTTTTATTAAATCGCTCCATCTTTCAGCTAGCTGCTGAATAACATTCATAGGACCCTTTATATTAAGTTCCTGGATAATACTCTCTAGTTGTAATTCCAACTCTTCTCAATTGTCATAAACATTTTCTCTTAACTTCCTCTTTAATTTACCAAAACAATTAAAATCAGGTGGACTTATATCTGGACTATATGGAGGATGATACCAAGTGCGGATTTTGTTATCATCAAAAATCTATTACAAGCTTCGATTTATGAGGTCTTGCATTATCCTGTAAAACCATAGGATACTTGAATTTCTTATCAGGTAGCCATTTTAGTAAAACTTCATTAATAAAGCCTATATAGACTTCTGAAGTTACCGTCTCTTTAGGTGCACAAAGCTTCCAATATGCAACACCATTATAATCCATTGCTAGTATAAGCATTCTTTTTCTCTGATAGTTTGATTGTGCTACAATTTGTGGTGGGCTTTCGTCCTTAGTTGTCCAAAATCGAAACTGGTCACGCTGAGGTTGCATATAAAGTAAGCCAAGTTTCATCTATAGCCAATGTTCTGTTTTTAGGGTTTTTTGTTTTGATACTGCTCCAAATTACATCTACATGCTGATACTCTATGTTCTCTTTGTTCCTGTGTGAGAAAATAAGGAGCCCATTTGCTCAATAATTTTTTCATTTGTAAATCTTCTGTTTAATACCTATAAACAGTAGCTTTGCTACAATTTACTAACATGGAAAGTTCGAGGCACGATCAGGCTCTACTTTGAGCAAGATATTCTTTAATTTTCTCAATTGTATTTTCTTTTATTAAATGATTACTTGTATCGCATCCTCTAATGTCTTCAACGCAATTTTGGCCTTTATTAAACTTAGAAACCATATTTTTCACTGTATTATATTTATAGGCCTTTTTTCTTATCGTTTTAACCAATTATTTGTGTATTATTCACGAACTGTGGCCTAGAATTACTCCAAATTTGATAAATACACGTTGTTCTTTATCGGTTATTTATTTTTGTAAGTTATCCATTATAGTAATTTAAACAAATATGTTTTAAAAATAAAACTTAATTTATAGAAAATATTATATATAAATCTTGACACTAGATATTAATTTGCATATTTATTATTAATTAAAATTCGCTTACCTTTTTGCGTAAAACGGCGTAATAATAAGACCAAGAAAAATATCTTTCATAATATTATTATTTTGTACTTAAGTCAAGCCTTTATTAATCAAACTCATATAAATATAGTTTATTTGTTTGTTCCTTTGAGAATAGCTTAGTTGCTTAGCTTCCACAACGAAAACAGATCAAGTATAAATACTATCAATGAGTAAGGAAAATATTAATCAAATGCAATTATTTAATACCTTAACTTCAATATTCCTATCATCTAATCTACTTTTAGTATTAACACATGTGGTTTTCATCGAGAGCGAGTAGGAAGTTTATGTCTTGGAAAATGCGGAATGTATCAAGAGATGGTAGCAGGTGGTCTTTTTCGTAGAAGATGCCAATATAATGAAGAGAGAATTTAATTTAATTGTTATAGAAGATGTAATTCCAATGAAAGACAACTTGGCCTTAGAGATGTCTTTAAGATATCGATTTTATAAAGCTTTTTTTGCTCCTACTTTTATTTAATACATTAATATGATCTAATGTAAAGATCGTGAATAACCTTATTGTTTCCAAACCCCAGATTTGAAGGAAATTTATAATTTAAATATCTTTTAAAGTTTTATTTTCAGCATCCTTAATCTTAATCCCCAAATCCAGTATAAAATTTCCATTTTTGTTCCATAAAAACCTAGCACATTTAACATTCTTCTTTTAAATTACCAAGTCTAAGAGTTTAAATTTATTTATAGCAAACAAATTACCACCTCTTTTTGCGATTACTTTAATAGCATCTAAATAAGCACATTGTGCTGCTATATGAAGAGCAGTGTTACCATCAACCTTACTCTTATTGACATTAATTGTTGTTTTCAATAATAATTTAACGATTTCTATATCTTCTAAGATTATTGATATATGAAGAACAGTATTTCCATTATTATCTTCTATATTTATAAATATTTCTCACTTCGAAATCAACTCATTGACAATGAAAAATTGGTTTTTATATATTGCTAAGTGAAGTGGTACATATATAATCTCCTTATTTGGAGTTTTAATTAATTCTATGCGGTCATTGGTTGAAAGAAGAATGTTGGTATGGATTTGCTTCGAGGGCTTATTTACATCTATTCTAGGCATTAACAGCAATCATTTTACTATTTCTATATACCCTTTTTCTATAGTCAAAGAAAGAAGTTAATTCATCAATTTGACAGTCTGAAATAGATAGAAAAGCTTTTACATCATTTACAGTGGCGACCACAAGTTTTGAGTGAAGTTGATTTAAAACAACTTTTTTATAAATCATGTTTTAAACTAAATTTTAATTTATAAATAATGATATTAAATAGATGTATTTTTATAAATAGTGTGATTTTGTTTAAACTTATTAGTTTTTAAATCTTTATTTGGATAAATCGTTGGTTTCACAAGTTTCGGGTTAAATTGTTATATATTAAAATTTTCTATAGAAAATATATAATGAATTAGTGATTAGTATTTTGTTACGTACCCTTTTGTCTTGATTACTTATGAGCACGTCTTGGCATAGAATCAACTAAATACTCCAATGTTTCTTGTGTAATGTTTGTCCATTCATATGCAAGATCAACCAGAAGACTTGACTCCGAACTATGTTTTTTTGATTCAACCTTTTTTCTTAAAACATCCCAAAAATTTTCAATTGATTCAAGTGTAGTGACTGACTGGGCTATTGTAAAACCTGAAATTTGTTGTAACACCAGTCTATCACCAGATTTGATGTATGTTTAGAATCATTATCCTGTGAAAAATTCATCCATCAGGAATGTTACTTGTCGAAAATGGAACATCTACTCTTTTAACAAGTCCTTGTATACAAATTTGTCCATAATCCCCTCGATTTGAACAAGAGGTCCAATTTCTCCAAAATGAAATGCACAAAAAATCATAGCGGATCTGCCTCCAAACTTCACAATAGGCTTTTGGTAGCGAGGATTGAACCTTTCACCTTTAGCTCTTCTGATATAACACCGACCATCGCTTCCAAGCAAATTAAGTTTCGATTCATCGCTCCAAAAGATTTTCTTCTAGTCATCTACATCCCAATTTTCGTGATCTCTTGCGAATTTTAATCCGACCATCCTATTATTATACACTTCCAGTCAAAAGCGTTAAAATGTTTGGAAAAGTCGAACTTAAATGGTAATTCAAGAATGAGTAAGACATCAAGCAAGTTAATACTCATAGTGTAGATAGATATAGCTTTTTCTATAACATATACAAATATTATAATTATATCGTTAATGTTGACTGAAATATGATCATTCAAAGTCGAAAGTAGGTGTTTCAACGTTTTGATGAATTTATTTAATAATGAAAAATCAATAGGTTGTGTGTCTGCCTTTAGATTTTCTGACCTGTTTGCGCCTTTTAGGGATTGACCTAACAAGCTTAAGACAAAATGCAGCTGGAATATTATTACATATATAGTGACCAGCAAAATTGACAAAAAATTAATGCAAGTTTCATAATAATAAATATGGTGAATTAATAAAATAACTTTAACAATAATATATATTAAATGTGCATTTATTAAGGTTTTAAAAAATACAATCATTTAATACTTTTATAAATTCTTTATTCTAAGAGTAATTTATGTGGCTTTTTAATGGCTTCATTTTATTTGTCAAATTTGCCACTGTTTTAAAAATTACAAATAAATGTCAACAGAAAGACTAATAAAATTAAAATGGCTGTGAAAATAATAAAAATATATACATAAAATTAAAATGGCAAAAATAACAGAGCAAATTATCAAAGATACAATAATAGCGCTAACTAGAGGTGAAACAAGCAGAGAAATAGCAAATAATATAGGTATTTCAAGACAATCAGTAAATAAAATAAAAGCCCAGCATGCACCATATATTCCTATAAAACCAGCTGGTAGAAATAGAGCTTTATCAGCAAGAAATAAGAGTTATTATATTCGTGCAATTAGCTCTGGAAATATTAAAACGGCGAAAGAACTTGAAAAAGATTATGAAATAAATCTAAACATCTTTGTAAGTGTAAGAACTATTATAAGGGCACTAAATGAAGATTGCCTATACGCCTGTAAAAAAGTTAAAAAGTCAAAGTTATCGAAACAAAATATAAGCCAACGATATAATTTTGCAAAAGAACATGAAAATTGGACAATAGAAGCTTAGAAACGAGTAATATGGTCAGATGAAACCAAGATTAATCGTTTTCAATCAGATGGTTATTCTTGGTGTTAGAAAAGGGATGTAAACGAGCTACAAGAGCATCAAATATCTCAAGCCACACAAGGACAAGGAGGATCTATAAACGTTTGGGGGTCTATAAGCTTCAATAATTTAGGTGAATTAAGCCAAATAATAGTGACTTTAAACAAAAAAAAGCATATTAAAATCTTAGAAAGCAATCTTTTAAATTCAGCAAGATTAAAGGAATTAATTCCAAGAAAATTATCGTTTCAGCATGATAATTCTCCTGTACATACTTCAAATGCTGTAAAATCTTGGTTGAAAAAGCAAGAATCTCAAACAATGAGCTTTCCTCCTCGTTCTCCTGACTTGAATCCTATTGAAACATCTTGGGCTATTGTTAAAAGAAAACTTAATGAATATGAAACTCCCTCATCTGGAATGTTAGAACTTTGGGAAAGAGTAGAAAAAAATTGGAGCGAAGTCGATATAAATAGCATTAACAAACTTATTTATGAAATGCTAACTCGAATTCAAGCTGTTATAACTGCTAGAGGGAAATGGACTCGGGTTTAAAATAAATATGGTTACAGGTGGCGAAATTGACAAAAAATGTTTCAGATTAATTTAATTATTTATTTAAATATATAATTATTTTTTTGAAATTTTAAATTTACATATTATTATTTATAATTGTAAATAATTTATATATAAACTCTATGTTATTTTTCTTTCATAGTTTGAGCACAAGATCAATTTTGATTCAATATTTCAAAATTTTTGTCAATTTTGCTTGTCACTGTATATCGTTTATTTTTAAAATAAACATTGCGCTTCTTATTATTTTAATTTTTTGACAGGAAGAACGGACCACACGTTAAAATGTTAGTATGAAAAAATTGTAAATAACTTTGCTTTATTATTAAATTTTAATTGAAAATTTCAAACATTAAGTTAATCGTCTTGATAGTCATAAAATATGTACATTATTCAAGTGATTTTATGACTTGTTTGTTTTAGAAGGCCGAGACTAATCCCTTTCATTGATCGTCTACATAAAATAAATAAAGGATTTATTATTAAAAGATCAATTAATACCACCTGATTTAAGCCAAAAAAATCTATCAAGATTATATATTCAAATAGTTTTCCTGTCCATAAAATTCGATTTCTGAGGCGATCCTTTTTGTTCTTACAGGTCACAATGTCACAGATTAAATACCCGAAAATTTATAATAGAATCACTCTTTTTCAAAATAAAGATTTGTAATGTTACGCTAGAGTCGACGTTATTCATATATTTTTTATTTCAAATCACAGACTTACTATCGAAAGCATCTGATTGTATTTAATTTTTTACTCAGAAGCTTTTCCAAAAAAATGATCTAAAACATTTTAGAAAAAATATAGAATACTTTATCTTTTTCAGTTGTTGTATTCATTTATAAAGACAATAAAATACATGTAAAAGGCAGAGAATAAAAATTTATTCAAGAAAATGTTCGCAGTCTATTTCGCACTGACGATTATTATGAAAAGCGCGCTCACATATTTGGATACATCTCTCCGAGGGCTTAATATAGCTTGAAATGCCACCAATAACAAGCAAAATCTTGAGTATTTCCATTTTTCTTAATAATTATACCTTTTGATATAATATTTATACCTTTTAAAATATTAGTCATATGATTAGATCTATTCAATCTTCTGACTTACTTCGATCATCCCGCTGGTTTCCTTTTTAAGTCTAAAATAGAACAGAGTTTAATTTGTTTGATTTACATAAACATATATTCCATATTTTTGCCTTCTTGTTTAACAACGAGCTTAAACGCTTTAAGTTTAATCATCTAAATAAAGTGTGATCTGTTATTCCTGTCCAACTTTATAAATTTAAATACAGACAAATTATTGATTTTTGAAATACAAAATCACACATATTAAATAAACGTTATTATTATTTATTAAATTAAAGCAATAAAATTTTAATAACCTTTGTTTTTAAAGAATGAGAATCAAAACAGGATAAATCCAATCTGCCACTATTAACGAAAATATTGCTTCTAAAAAGACGACTAGACACTTTAAGTACAAAAACTATACATAAGTCTGTAAATAGATTCGAAGAAATAGATACTTCTATCTATAAAAAAGTCCTACTAAAATAATCACTTCTAAAGTCAAAAAGAAAATACCAAAATGTCCTTCACATATTTCGAGGAGAAATGTATATAAACACTTTAAAAATTAAAATTGAAACATTAAATTAAATATATTTTATATGTATATATTGTTTATTTTTAAAATAAATATTACGCTTCTTATTATTTTAGTTTTTTGACAGGAATAACGGACCGCACCTTAAAATGTTAGTATGAAAAAATTGTAAATAACTTTGTATTATCATTAAATTTTAATTAAAATATTTCATCATTAAGTTTAATGGTCTTGATTTCCATAAAGTGGCACTTTATTTTCGTTCAGAGTAGTCCCCATTTTACATATTAAATAATTGGTTGAACAATAATCTAGATTCATTAAAAATTTGGTTGAATTAGAAGTGAATCAAAACGGGACTACTCTGAACGAAAATAAAGAGCCAAATATGTACATTATTCAAGTGATTTTATGACTTGTTTGTTTTAGAAGGCCGAGACTAATCCCTTTCATTGATCGTCTACATAAAATAAATAAAGGATTTATTATTAAAAGATCAATTAATACCACCTGATTTAAGCCAAAAAAATCTATCAAGATTATATATTCAAATAGTTTTCCTGTCCATAAAATTCGATTTCTGAGGCGATCCTTTTTGTTCTTACAGGTCACAATGTCACAGATTAAATACCCGAAAATTTACAATAGAATCACTCTTTTTCAAAATAAAGATTTGTAATGTTACGCTAGAATCGACGTTATTCATATATTGTTTATTCCAAATCCAGGATTTACTATCGAAAGCATCTGATTGTAATTAATTTTTATTCGGAAGCTTTTCCAAATAAAATAAATCTAAAACCTTTTAGAAAAAACTAATTGATAGGTCTGTTCTTTCGAACCGGCTTAAAACTCTTTAAATATTTTATATGATTTTAAACTCTTCTCTTTTAGGGTTAAAATGTGCTAAGAGAATTATAGGCTTTCATTTCTAAAAATTATTTAATGTTACTCTGAATTTTATAATAAAAATCAACCATAAAAATCATTATTATAAGAGAATTTCTGTATATAAAAATATTAGACTTTCTCAAAAATAATTATATAATAAAATTACTTATATAAATAGTTAAAATATCTGATTTAAATTCAGTCCAAAAGCGTCAACTATTCTTAAATTTAAGATTATTTAATTTAATTTAAAGAATTTCTATTGATTTAATTTTATTATATTAGTAATAATTAAAAATACTCCATGTACATATGAAATGAAAAAAAATTTCATTTTTGTAACAAAATCCTGGATTTTTATTCGCTAAAGAATATTGTCAAGAAGTATGATAAATTACACATAATAATCTTTGTATAAAATATAGTAATAAATTGTCTAAAAACAACCATAAGAAAGAGTTAAGTACCTTATCTCTTAATTTTTCAACTTTGATTAATTTAAACATTAGTATTCTAATTATCAAAT